>JAUCMT010000024.1:88865-113637 GCA_032357475.1 Enteromius thamalakanensis | reverse complement strand
AGAAAGAAAGAAAGAAAGAAAGAAAGAAAGAAAAAAAGAAAGAAAGAAAGAAAGAAAGAAAGAAAGAAAGAAAGAAAGGGCATTTTTTATACACATCATTTTAGGTCTCAGTCTTAAAACCAACTCAAAAGCAGCATTCCCTATTATTCCTATATTTCCAATTAATGAAAGACAAAAAGCTAATTAATCTTAAATGTCTAATCACGAAATGTACACGATTGTTATGCATTAAAATGTATTGTTATGTATTAAAAGTATATAGCTAACATTTTAAATTGAAAAAACACATTAAGCCAAAAAGTGATTAAATGCATCACAAGATTACTATTGGCCTAAACGATTAACTCTATTAGTAAAAAACAATCAGTGGAACCTAAATATTGACTTTAAAACCTGCTGAAAACTCATCTTGGCAACTTTTGGCACGTTCTTGAATTATACTTCAGAATTTCCATACACACACATGCACAAATATTTAAGCTTACCTTATTATTTTTGTGTAGAAACATTCAGTCTTCATTCAGTGGCAGTCGCTCTCCTTTTTCCTGGTTTCAATAATCTTGATGTCACAGTGCAAATTCAAAACATTACTTGTCCATGCACGCTAACCTGTTTCTTCTTCTTCTGTTGTTTTGTTGCAACTCTTTAGCGCACGGCTGCCCCCCACTGGAGAATTAATGTCATTAGTTTTGTTGTAGCGACCTGAATATTATTAGTAAGGCTTACTCAGAGCAGTAAGTAATTTTACTTGCCCAAAATGATCTGTAACTTAATGAATTCTAGTAAGTATAACAACTAAGTAAAGGTAACTAGGTATATACAGTAACTCTGTATATACTATTATGAATAATTCTATTAATGCGGTACATTTGGTGTCCCCGTCTGTCACCGTCAACTCTGTTACCTAGGTTTGTTTTACAACAGAGTTGTGTAGCAGTTTTCCCCAAAAACTCCACTTGTTGACATAAATGCTAAGAAAACATGACACTTATGAAAACATGATTAAAAGACCTCTAAATAATCGAATGTGAAATTAGTAATGAATTCTGTTTTCCTTTTGATATTGTGGTAACAGGGTTGACGTCAAAGAGAGCACATACACTTTTCAGAGCTTCAGATCAGTGAGTGAGAGTGACATCATTTCCTGTAACTTCCACAATTCTAAGAGATAATTCCACCAATTTAAAGTAAAAATACAGTGTGATTATGACACAAGATTTGGGGAGATACTTTTTTCTAAAAAAAAATTCATTTTAATTTTAAATAATTGAATGTTGTTAAGTAAGTAACTATTTAAGGATTTAATAAATAAAATGAATAAACTATTGCCAAAAAAAAAATACTATAAAATATCTTGATTGAACATTGATACATGATTACAAAAAATACACTGACTGATGCGGACAATAAGAAATCAGGATTTTTAGCTATTTAAGACACTTTTAAAATAAATGGTTACATTGTTATGAACTGAACATCTTGTAATTCATAAAGAACAATAATAAATAAATAAAAATAACAAAAAATGTAGAAAAATATATAAGTAAGGTATATTATTGGATTTTACAGTGTGAGTAATTTCAGAATTTTAGCCAGCTATTTATTTTGTATATAATAAGTTTGTATTGTATTTATTAATTATATAAGAGACATACAGCACATTAACATAACATTATTTTAATTGTATTTTATATATATATATATTATTCAAAGCATATTAAACATTAGAAATCATATTACTGTTCAGCTAAATACAATGTAATTGTGTATACCTTCATGTCCACCTGCAGTTCTTTACGCACCAATGACCTTTAACCCTCTCCATTTCACATACACAATAACTCCCAGGCACATGTATCTCACAGCAGTCGCAGCAAGCCCTCACCAGAGTTTTTGGTGTGCGAGTCGTTTGTAAGTCTTCTGAGAAGCGCGATCCCCAGGAAGACTGGGACAGTGCGACAGACGGTAGGCCGCCGGTTTCCCACTATTTGTTCCAAGTGCATGGAGCCATCTGTCAGTAAAAACAGGAAGGCCTACGTCCCCCTTCTCCCAGGAGCTCTCTTCAGCTTGCTTGGCTATTTTCAGGAACTTCACTTCTCCCTGTGTGGCTGGCGGGGCCGGGCGTGGGGCCCTAGCGGGAGCGTCTTGAAGTAGTAGCGAGGCCGAGGCTGTTGTGCCCATCTGCTGTGGGCCCAAGTGGCCGGTACATTATTAATGGGGCCACGAGCACTGGTGACTTCTCAGATATGCAGGCCTGGCCTGAGGAAGCGCTCACCACTGACTCCTTCTGAGGAGTCAGAAAACACTCATTCTGACCCTGCACTCTTGTTCTTTCCTCCATTTTCATCTCCTCTTTGTCCATCTTGTTTTAAACGTAAGAATGAGTGCGTGCATTTGTATCTTGAATTTACTAAGCTTTCTTTGTCATTTGCATCGCATATCACAGAAAACAGCTAACTTTCATGATGCAAAATGAGGGGAATTCTCTCTCTGACTTATTTTTGACTAACATTTCCCTTATTTCTTTATCTATTCGTGCCTTATCTCTGAGAAACCTACTTTGTTTAGTTTGTATCTTCTTCTTTCTGTCACTTTACTCATTGCCCTCTCTTGTTTCCATCTGTGTTCATACATCCCTGTGTTCCTATGTGTGTGTGTGTTAAAAAGAAGCGAGGAAAGAGTTGGGCTGCCGGGCTCACCCATGCATGCTCAGTAAATTAGAGTGAACACGAGCGCCAATCAGCTGGCGGTGCCAGACACCCGCATCCTCCATGACCCCGGGCCATCTAATTTTCTGCTTAATTTTGCGGCAGTCAGTTTGCATTTTTGGATGATTATGTGGTAGGAAATTAACAATAAATAACAAATGTGGTCTGAAAGCCTGTTCCTTTCGAGACTCCCCACCCTATCGCCGGCCTTGTAGTCCACCAAACCTATTCTCTTAGTTCACCCCATCTGTCAGGGCGGTAATGAAAATGTCTGTAGTTCATTGTAATGTAATGTGGAAGACAGTGGTGTGTGCGGCTGGAATAGGGCTGTTCTTGCCAGGGTGATGGAGATACACAAAGAAAGGCCATTCTCCTTTAATCACCAACCACTTCTCCTACACAGGCGGATTTTTGAGGCGGCGAGCGCTGATGATACTCTCTCTTTTTCTTTTACTCCTGTTAGAATACCTGCACAGGATGGAGACTGAAGAGGCACAGGAAATGTCCCAGATAACAGGTAAGAGCTGCCACAGTGAGGTCTGGGCGATCAAAACAGTCGAGCAAAGATAACCGATTTTTGACTGTTCAACGACAGTCTGCAAGAAGTTCTGTCTCAGCAGTTATATGTCAAAGGGGTCATGAACTGAGAAATCAAAACTCCCTTGATCTTTAGATAGGTGTCTAAGAGGTCGTTGTGCCATATAAACATCCGAACTTTCTCGGTAGACTATAAACAGCTTATATTAGAGCCAATCTGCCAAAATAACAGGTTGTGGATAATGTAATAGTAAGGATCAACACCTGCTTCTACATCACTGCCTACTGATTCACACAGGTCCTTTGTTTACTTTTAACTGCATATTTGTTTATTAACACGGCACAATTCAATGCAGGATTTTCAGAATGATTAAAACTAAAAGACAAATCTGTACCAACTATCAGAAATCCATTGTTGCAGCACACAAGTGTGAGTATTATGTGCTTTCATTATGTGCTCACTGTGTGGGCATCTACTTCTGAGTCTACAATACGTTACACCTATTCAAACAGAGCTAAACAGGACAGAAGGTTGCCTGTTTCTTCTGAATTATGTATATTGTGTTTATATATATACATATATATATATATATATATATATATATATATCAAAAAAAAAAAAAAGTCAAGATATAACAATACATTTAAAATTAAAGGTTTTTAATATATATTTATTTAGCAGCAGTGTGTGCAAATGAAATATGCAAATTATATGTGCAAGGATGACATCTTGAATCGGTCTGGGGTTAACGCATACACTTTACCAGGAAAATAGATAAACGGAAAAAGGGAACACAGTCTGTGTTCATGAAAGTGCATGAAAAGGGGCAGCATCTGTGCTCTGTCGACATTTTTATATCTAAATAAAGGTACAAAACTTACACAAGACTCATTATAGTGAGGTCCAAACTTATTGCATTAGTGAAAATTATATATTTATATAGTTTTGCCCTGACTGTCAACGCTGAAATAGTAATATGCTTGTTTGACTTCAGCTGAATTTAACCAACCAGTGAGATTTGTTGAATAAGGACAGGAGATGAAAACGGAGACACTTTCTGCTTGCCATAATAAAGCTTGGCCTGTGTTTGAATACTTTATCACAAATTTTGTATAAAAATTGATTATTTGCAATATCCGTGAATTATGCAGACATGTTTTTATATAGCAACAGAAACACTTTTTATTCAGTGCTTAATGCACTGCTTAATATAGTGTGTGTACAGTATGCACAAGAATTACAAAAATACCAGTAAAGCTAATAAAACATCAAGATTACATAAAAAGAGTTTTTATTGTTCTCCTGAACACTTCCACCTCCCATGATTGGCCAGACACACAGATAACCCCACCCCCAACTCATGCCATTGGTTAAACCACTGATAGGGAATCAGTCTACAAAAGGTTGCATGTAGTTGTCTACACAGCCACAGTAAAGTGTCAGGAGTGACAGCTGCGTTTAAATACAGGAGTAAATCCCCTAAATTACCGTTTCATGTTCGTACAGAACTTACTCTTGGAACCTGTATGACTGACAACATGGCAACCATAGTAACATTCTGGCATTTGGCATATTTGCTATTTCTAAGCAAAGTGATATTACTCTGAAAAATGGCTCCATTTGAACTAAAACCATTGACAACAAAGCTGTCGAGTTTTATAGTTTAAAAGGCTACTCTTCAGACTCTTGAGGGTTGCCATGTCCACTTATTATAAGCAAAAAATTGCTATTTTGGATTTGAGTTTTCAATGAGTCAGTTCAGTTGCAAAATGCAGTTGTCATTGTGCGTGTAGAGAACAAAAATACGCAATGTCATGTATCCATTTAAGTGATGGGTCTGCATCTATATTGGTAACTTCTCTTCTCGCTGTCAGGAAGGGACAGCCCGACTGCTAACGAGGGCGGAGAGGACCAAGATGAGGCCATGCCCGTTCCTGAAGATTTGTCAGCCAGCACCGGCCTCCAACATAACAACCGCACAGACAAACCACTGGGTGAGTCAGAGCAGTCTAAGCTGGGACACAACCGCAAAACTACCTCATATATACATTCATGCAATACTCAGTCTGATATAACTTCAACTGAAGCCCACTTTTAAGGTCAGCCCAACACAGAAAGCTTTAAAATGTAATGCTTTGTATGAAATGACTGCATCTAACGGCTCTCGTCCTACCTGCAACATCACAGAGCAAGTGCACCAGATTGTTCAAACACAATCGCTGGGTCTAAAGCAATTCGATTTAGCTCAAGATGCGCATCTTCAGCTTTTTTAATGAGATCATGTCTCTTTTTTTCTATCGGCGTGCATAGAAAGAAAAACAAAAAATGAGTCAAAACTTAAGTAGTATGCGAAATTAATTATTTTCCTCTTGTGGCGGATCGTTCATACCTACTAGTTCCTGAAACCGTGGGATATTTAAACAGCAAATTTCTAATTAAATACACTGAAACAGCGTTTACTCACTGACTGAGCCTACACATGACATGCTCAGTTGTGCCATGAACTGTTTAACCCACTTAATAGGATTTTTTTGTACTCACTTCTGTCCTTCCTTTTCTGGCTTACTCTAACATCCAATAAAATCCCTAAAGAATTAAATATAAGTGACAAATTTTATTGCAAAACTGTTTACAAAGCCATTTGTTTTTCAAGAACAAAAACTAAAAGATGCGCAAATATTCAAAAGTGTGGGGTCGGGATTTTTTTTTATTTTTGCATGTTTTTGAATGTCTCTTATTCACACCAAGGCTGCATTAATTTTAATCAAAACACAGTAAAATATGCAATAATGTGAAATAATTTTAATATTTGTAAAATGTAATTTATTCCTGCAGTTGTGTGGAAAACATCACCATTTATTTGAAATAAGAATCTTTAGTAACCTTATAAATGTCTTTATTGTCAATTTGGAATTATTTAACACATCCTTAGTAAATAAAAGTATTCATTTCTTAAAAATAACCCTTTGACCTCAAGATTTCCAGTGAAAGTATATATTAGAATTTACTACTGTTTTTTATAAAATGTATACAACAGTATGAGTTCTTATTAAAATTTTCATGTTTGATCAGTAGGTAGTTACAGATGTCTAAGTTAGTCATTATATAAATGAAAATAGTGTTAGCAGTGCGAATAGAAAGTGGGTTAACTTAAGGCGAAAATGGGTGGGAATAAATTTGGCTAACCAGAAGTTAACAGATGGCCTGTTTAATATCTTGATGTATTTTAGTTTGGAATTTTCCCCTCCAAAAGTTCCAGATTAAGTTGGACTTAATGTGTGACCCGCTCACTTTGAAGCTACTGAAAGTAAAAAACAGCCTGAGAGAGAGAGAGAGAGAGAGAAAGAAAAAAAAGATGTGAGAGGAAACTGAAATAGGATGTGCAAGAGTTTCCTAAGAAGAACTTGCCAGAACTCAGTTTCAACACTCACTCAAGGAGATAAAATGTTCAGGAGCAACACCAGATAGGCGCAGTATTGCAACAAATGCAAGCGTAGGCTCTCTTACACCCAGCACACGCAACACACACTCTGCACCTGCACTTATGCCATGCTTTCACTTCAACTGCCACGATATTCGCACACTTCCACACACACCCACATTCAAATGCATGTCCAAAAGATACGCTTCACTCTCAGCAAAATAGCACTTTCATATCCCACTCATGTATTATGTATATGAAGAGCAAAGTCATATCGATAAAGTAATAAGACGCCATACATGCAGCAAGAAGCTGCAGTGTGTTGTTACATGAAAAGAGGCCGCTTCTGTCTGAACAGTCAGGGTGACATTAAGTACACCAAAAAGTGTACAGAAAGATGCACAGAAAGAATCATGGTGCCATTTAGGATTTAGAACAAGAAAAAAAGGTGGTTTGTTCGAGAGAAACAGGGAACTCAAATTCAAATGCTCTGAACTCATTAGTAAATATTTGTGTGCTTGTGCGTGCATCTGTCTGTCTGCATGTTGTCCCTGAAGATATAATCAGCCAGTGTGCAAGAGGATGTGAAGACAGTATCTTCGCAGTGCATCATTGCTTCTCTGATTAAGTATATCAAGGGAGTATCTGTGCAGACTGTGCAGTACTTGATCAGACACATAGCAACGTGCGTAGAATATCAGGAAATCCAAACATATAGAGAGGGTTCTTACAGAGCGCCGTCTCTTTGCGTTGCTGTTATGAAAGGCCTATAAACTCAGCTACAAAAACATTTGAGGACTGAAATCTGTGAGAAGCACAACAACATTTTTCTTTACAAAATATATGTTTATATTTAGTCTTAAAAGTATATTTTAAAAAAATGTTTGTGCACATAATATAAAAAAAAAATCATTTTGTTTTAATAATCTTTTGTTGTGCATTATAATGTAGTGTTTTAATATTACGTTTCAATAGTGTATTTAAGTATTTCAGTTTGTCATATTAGCTTGTCAGTACACCAGTCAAATATATTTCAAAGATGATAGAAAGATGATAGAAAGATGTACTTAGGTCTTATGTGAGTGGGTCAAAAAAAACAAAACATTAATGTGTTTATGTTATCGTTTCATTTCAATTAACTAGCAAATATATGTATGAAATATCATATTTATTAAGTAACACAAGGGGTATTGGTGTTCACAACCCATTTTATTCCCTTAATGTCACATATTTCCAGTGAAACAATCATTCAAGTAGAAAAAATTTAACAGGAATTGTACTATACCAGTATTATATGTATTATACCAGAAAAGAACCAAACTAAAATAATACATAAATAGCCATTTGGATACAGAACAGTGGCAGCATAAAGAAAAGTCATTTTAGATATTGATTGAAGATTTAGATATTGTTTTAAATATAATGAATATAAATCCTTTAATTCCTTGAAAACACATACATTGATTAATCATTCATATTAGGGCATGACACAATCACTTTGTTTCACAATGACTTAAAGTTCTAGGTCTTTTTATTTGCAAAATTAGCCTTGTTTGGCTTTTAGCGTTAGTATCAATTACTGCATGGAAAAATACACAATCCAGGAGTGCAGGAGGGTTTTCATGGCCTGCTTTATCATGTAATTCCTCTTTTTAAATGTATGAGGGTGACGGCCTGCTCTTAAACCTGTTGCTATATCAGATGCAGATTTCACTGGCAAGTTCCTAAAAATGTGAGCGAAAGCAGGGTTCTTTTTATCACATCTGACACACATGCATACACATGCATACTCAAACATGCTCTCACCCACCCGCTGTGGAGCCGTGGTTAATGTGCATGTAGCTCTCCTGCACCGCATAAGCTATTCATAGTTTTTTTTTCAGCGCCTAGTAAAATTAATTGCACTAGCAAAGACGTATGTTAATTTATATCGCCCTTACCAGGAATATATCCCTTGCTAACATGCAATGTTGCGTTAACTTAGTATTCGTCACAGGTTTAAGCTGCTAAAAGGGAGACTGACTCGTCACTAACTGCACCACTCTACTTCCAGAGAGCTGCTCTGAAAATGTAAAAAAAAAAAAATCTAATTTAATCCCATTTAAAATTAGCCATTGAGGTTTGCCTGTATGTCGCTCTGTTCTATGTAGAGCTCTTTTGTTTGTCCTTGTCTGTGGCTTTTGACACTTGCTTCCCAAAATGGGTAAATTAGGATGTGTGACAAACGTTATACAAAGTAAAAGCTCCTCTTCCCATCCCCAGTTTAGTCACAACTTCCCCAAAAGATCCATGAGAGGCCGTATCATGACAACAAGCCTAGTTCCCTCTGCCAAACTCAGGTCACATCACACTGGTTAAATCATCATATCATATAAGCAGAAAGGCTGTCAGTGGATCTGTGTGTGTGGGGGGGAGTGAGAGGAAGAGATACATCCTTTTATGGCTGTTAATGGGAGATTGCATTCCTGTATTGACTTTATGTTATTAACTGGTGTAATTCACTCACTCATTGACACTGGAATCCGTATAAACCCTTTAAAGTCAACATCAAATGCAGTTCACAATTCAGACCAACTTTATTAGAGTTAAACCGAACATTCAGCAGGAAAAAAGTAGGCAGGACTATTGGGAATTGACTGGATTGTGTAAATACTAATACAGATACTGAAGGGGAGGTATTGAAAGTACTATTTAAAAAAGTACAAAAGCTGTCACCGGAGCAGCTTTCTTTTTTAAAACGTAAGTGTATGTATCATTTAGGTACACTTTAGGCTGAACAAGGCATGCCCGCCAAATGAAAGACTGGGAATGTGGATTAAAAATGAAAATGGCTGGATTGACTTCATTCTGTGATGCGAAGACCTTTAATAACAATACCGTTTTTAGTCAAGCAGCTTTCATCTTTTCTAACTAGTTATTTAATTAGTCTTTTTCTTAGTCACTGTCATACTGGAAAGCGGATCACTTGCTGTAAAACTCATAGATAATTATTTTGTCTGTGCTAGAGAGAGTAAGCTGAACTCAGACAGCACTTTTATCTGTCGGTACTCTCCAGTTCAATCACGTGCTTCAGTTGCTGATCCCTGTAGTCTGAATGCAGAAAACGAACAAGAAAAACTGTTTCACTTGTTGTGCTTAACAATTCCCTGTCTGTGCTTCCTTTTCTGTCACTTCTCCATAACTCTTGTCCTTTTTTTCGGTTGGGCCGATTGGGCGCTGAAGCTTCCCCTTTTCCCTTGGATTCCCATATTTCATTATTTCTGCTTGTTCCTCTTGAGTCTGTACAAACAGAGGCTGAAGCATGGGGAAATCAGCCTGGCACCACAGTGCGTTAACCACAGGACCTTTACTCTCAGCTCTAACTGATTTAAGATACTCCAAACTTTGGCTGAACGGGCATTTCAGCAACGATCTGTGGTTTAGAATTGCACATTCCGTAGAATTGTCTAAACATTTAAGACAGTTCCATTTTTATTAGATGGTGTACTTTTTTGCATGCTTCTGCAGGCTTGTATGTGAGTCTATGTGTGTGTGTGTATGTATGTGTTTACCACGGTTTGTTGGTCTGGTTTACACCGCTGAGAGTCCTCAGTTTCACAGTGCTTCCTGTGTCTCTGTTTCCTGTTTATCAGTCATTTGTTTCAGAGAAGTGTGATGATGAATGAGATGGTAAGATGGTTTGAGAGCAGGCAGTTCGATAGAAGAATACTGGCTTATTTAAATGGAATATTAATCCAGTAGTTTCATTCTCCATCACTTGAATATATTTTGTTCTTTTTTTCCTTAAACAGTGTTGAGGGTCATTATGTAAACATATGTCTTAAGAACATTTCGTATCTTTATATTACAGATTTGTAGGTTTATTTATCCATAGCACATGGTAGTAAAAGTATTGGGCAAGCTCATTTGAAACTGCAAAATTTTGGTTATTATAAAAGTTTTGCTGTTCTTTTGAACTTTCTATTAATTAAGGAGTCTTAAAAATGTCAAAAAATACAATGGTTTCAACAAAAATATTAAACAGCTCAATTGTTTTCAATTTGATAATAATGAGAAATATTTCTTGAGCAGCACATCAGCATTTTAGTATGATTTCTAAAGAATCAAGTGCATTGCAGAATAGAGTTATAATTGTGAAAATTCAACTTTGCATCATTCGCTTTAAATTTTAAGTAATACTTTCACAATATTTTTGTTTTTACTGTGTTTTTAATCTATTAAATGTAGCCTTGGTGAGCATGTGTGACGTCTTTCAAGAACATTTAAGAAAGCTTATTCCAAACTTTGGTGCACATTAGAACCAATATCTTTTCAAATATATTTAAAAATTTAAGTATATGAATAAATTAACAGATACGTCAAACAATTCAATCAAATAAACAAATAACATAAAAAGCAGGTGGGATTATTGCCTCAGTTTCCTCATGCTGCAAAGCTGTGTGTCCTTACGAAATAATAATAATTAAATAAATAATCTGTGTGGAAGCAGCTGAAAATATTATTAAATTAGTAACTTGCTGGTTTCTGTTACCTCCCAACAATTCATATATATTATATATAATTTTTGGCTAATTGTTTGACCTCTCTTGTACACATTCATATGATTTTTGCTGAATTGTATGTATTTTAAGAGTTGCCAATTTGCCCCTAAACCTATCGTCACTGGGATTTAGATAAATCATACAAAATCGTACAAATTAGCCTCCTCGTAAGATACATATGAATTGATCAGGTAGCGTTGGTCATATCTACATACAGTACGCTCTCAGAAATAAAGGGGCACTGGGGCAGTACCTTTACAAACTTTTGTACCTATTACACTTTAAGTACTAATATGTTCCTTTAAGGTACCAAAAGGAACCCTTTAGGTACAAATATGTACCTTTTAAAAAGGTACCACCCCAGTGACAGCTTTTGTACCTTTGTTTTGTACAATAGATCGCTGTTCAACAAATAAAGTATATGTTCTCTAAGTTTCAAAAATGTGTTTAATGCCACTAAAGTTGATGTGACACACACACAAATACTGCTAATCAAAGGCTGAAAGGAAGAAACCAGTTGCTTTGCAGATGCTCTTTTGGCTGTAGAACATTAAGATATGATGCTAAAACATGGCAGTGTTAGTTAGAGAAAATAACCACCCAGCCTGCCACTGAACTTAACAGGCCCACTACCCTCTTTTCCAGCCTGTAATATAAAAGTTGAGGCTCGGAGTGACGAGGAAAACGGGCTGGCCTGTGAGATGAATGGAGAGGAGGAGGAATGTGCAGCCGAGGACTTGCGTGTGCTCGATGGCTCAGGGGCCAAAGTGAACGGCTCCCACGCAGGCCCTGACAGCAAGCCGGCCGCCTACCCCACGGCCGGGGGCATCCGCCTCCCCAACGGGAAGCTGAAGTGCGATATCTGTGGGATGGTTTGCATTGGGCCCAATGTGTTAATGGTGCACAAGCGAAGTCACACTGGTAAGCACACCTGCCATATACTCTTCCCTCCTTATACTATCACTCACAGGGCACAGGGCTGGGTAGGTTGATCCGCACATAGACAGAC
The DNA here is from genome assembly GCA_032357475.1 of Enteromius thamalakanensis. Classification (NCBI taxonomy): domain Eukaryota; kingdom Metazoa; phylum Chordata; class Actinopteri; order Cypriniformes; family Cyprinidae; genus Enteromius; species Enteromius thamalakanensis. The sequence continues at coordinate 101,420 of JAUCMT010000024.1, read as the reverse complement.
ACACAGAGAGCAAGACAGACGCCAGATGTGTTTTAAATGTGACTGTCCTCTTCTTTAACGAAAGCCAGATTAGTAACTGTGTATGGCTTGACTTGAATGTTAGATGATGATACAGTTAGAATATGTTTGCTTTAAGAACATTACAATAGCATTTTCGGTTAATGTAAATGCATTTGCTCACCTTTATGTCGTTCCAAGCCTGTATGACTTTTGCGGAACACAAAAGAAGATATTTTAAAGAAACACACAGTATTGGTTACCACTGACTTCCATTGTATGGATTAAAAAAACTGAGACATTTCTCAAAATATCTTCTTTTATGTTCCACAGACGAAAGAAAGTCATACAGGTTTGGAATGACAAACAGTAAGGGTGAGTAAATGATGACAGCATTTTAATGAACTATATCATTTTAAAGACTCATGTGTTAACAGTTATGATGAGATGTGTGTTTGTTTGTTTTTTGTTTCGAAATGTGACATTTTGTTTAGAGTTCTTTATAGCTAAGAGTCCAAATGCATCAACTAACCAAGCAAAAGCCTCTCTCAGATGACAATTATTTCAGTATTAGCTATTTTCTCCCTTTCTCAAATTGATATTCCACTGCGACGAAGCCAAACCAGTGGGGTGAGAACATTTTTCAAAAAGGCACTTAACTTCCTCACTTGACAAACTAATGAAACTCAAAATGGAAGAAAGGAACAGTGGGCTAATGTAAATTCAGAAAAGAACGTACAATAAAAGATATAATGAAGTGCTTCCTATTTAAATCAAAATATTCGCAGGAGGTACCGTGCTCCTGAAATGCCTTTTTAATGAGTTTCTTTTTCCGTCTTTTTGCTGCTTCACTGGTGACTCTTATTTTATAGGGCTTTTGAAGAGTGCGCCGTATTAATAGCGTTCTCGGAGAATGCCACAACATTCGGAGGAGCTGGATATTGGTTTATTCCAGGGGCGCTGATCAGGAAGACTGGCTCTCAAACACAAAGTGTTTCCTTCGCTTTATTTAAATGAGCTCTGCATTTGCATTGTGATGGGGCGCTCTTATTTTAGAGCTGAAGAAGAGGAAAAAATGAGATTTTCAGATCAAATTGACCCAGGCAGTGGTGCATTACGAAACTGGCAGGCAGCGTCTGAAAGCCTCTTGTTCGATCAGGAGCCAGGCAGCGCGCGCAGAGCGGAGAGCGGCGCTCGCGTGCGAGAGTCCGCTCGCGTGTTTGATTGAGCTTTGGCGCGAGGCGCCGCGTTGTTGGAGATGTTACAGCGCGCCGGAGCCGTGTAGGACACTGACCCCGCATTCACAGCGTAATAGCGCGACAGCGATGGATGCTTTGCTCTCAGAGATCCCATATAGTGTCTCAGACGCTCGCCATTTACATGGCCATTTGTCGCTGGCGTTCTATATCCAAAAGAAACGCGGTTTGATAGAACTACAGGTGTACATAACGGCTATACAGGTTAAAGCACGAATCACTTCTTTGTGAGCGCAAGTTACTTCATCACATAAAGCCCAAAATCGAAAAGGCACACTTTTTGTGCAATTAGCTACTTTTAATTAATAGGTTACAAAGCCGTTTCTGTCCATTTAAAGTCAAATTAATTTTATAAGAATTTTTACAATACATAGATTGTGTAAGCAGCTTTACTGCAATAAAAAGAATGATGCAGAATGCAATATTAAATCTGAGCTGATAATCTGAAAGCTGAAAAATGCTTCAGTTCAGATCAGTAGTGATACTGTTTAATAACAGTGTAAATGTTGCAAAGTTAATCTTTTATGAAAAAAAGTTTGATTCAGCTCAGGCAGCTCTAATTAAGGCAGCAGTGTCATTATCCAGCTTTATTCTGTTCATTTTTGTTCTCATTATATTACTAAGTATTATTTGTCATTTACAGGTTTCAGACAGGTGTGCTACTGTTGCACCTATTAACATATACAAACATTTAATAACAACAATGTGTCTACTGTATATACTTTTTGCCTACATTTTTGCCATTTTGAACAGTACATCTCATTTTATCGGATACAATTTTTGGTTAATATTTAACATTTGTCTAATTTTCTGGCACTCAACCATTTTAAGTGTAGCTTAAGTGTCCATGCATGTGACCCAGCACCACAAAACCAATCACATGGGTAAAAATCTTTTTTTAACTAAAATGTATACACCATCCGAAAGCTGTAAATAAGTTTTCCATCGATGTATGTTTTTTAGGATAGGACGATATTCTGCTCAGATGTGAAATCTGGAATCTGAGGGTGCTAAAAAATCTAAATATTGAGAAAATCAACTTTAAAGTTGTCTAAACGAAGTTCTAAGCAATGCATATATATTAATCAAAAATGGAATTTTGATATATTTATGGTAGGAGATTTGCAAAATATATTCATAGAACATGATCTTTACTTAATATCCTAAGGATTTTTGGCATATCATTTTGACTCTTACAATGTAATTTTGGCTATTGCTAGCTGTATATTTACCGTGCTATTTAAGATTGGTTTTCTGGTCCAGGGTAACATATGTTTGGGGATCATAAGAAAGGAGAACATGCTTAGTTCCTTAATTCACTGTGCATAAATTGTAGCAATTTTACATGCAAATGTCTTAATTCCAGCAAATGAGTTATGTGTTATCTTTCGTTCTTCTAGGAGAGAGGCCATTCCAGTGCAATCAGTGCGGCGCTTCCTTCACTCAGAAGGGTAACCTGCTCCGACACATCAAACTGCACTCTGGTGAGAAACCTTTTAAATGTCACCTGTGCAACTACGCTTGCCGCCGAAGAGATGCCCTCACCGGACACCTGCGCACGCACTCGGGTAAGCGCCTCAGACATGCCTCATTTCCTCATTAACTCAAACCTGCACTGATTCATTCACTTGAGCCAGTTCAGAAAACAAGTGTTACTGTGTGACACTATATCGTAGTGAAAACAGCAAAGACTGTACTGTGTGATTGAGCAGATTTTGCATTTGTTTTAAATTCACAGTGGGAAAACCTCATAAGTGTGCATACTGCGGGCGCAGTTACAAGCAGCGGAGCTCGCTGGAGGAACATAAGGAGAGATGCCACAACTACCTGCAGTGCATGGGCCTTCAGAATAGCATTTATACAGGTCTGTGAATGACAGAACACCAGCGCTCTCTTTCAAAGTGTTTTCTGTTCTCATGGTGCTAATTTAAAACCCACAATCATGGCCTAAATGTGGTTTATTGTCACTATGATGAAATATAAAATACATAGTATTAGTGGACGCACACTACTATTGTTGTTCTGGTACTTATTGGTGACACTACCCAAAAGATACCCGAAAATGTAGAAGTTCAGAGCCATAATTGATACATGCGTGAAGTCTTAAGAAAATAAATGAAACAGTTTAGAGTAAGGGACAGAAAACCATCTTAATTGCATGACTGAAGGAACATCATTCTTAGCATCATGTCAAAGGATGAGCTCAGGTTAGATACAGACATTTAAATCTTATGCGTGGTTTCTTTGTCTTGCTTTCCATAGTGAAGGAAGAGAACAGCCAGAATGAGCAGAGGGAGGACATGCCTGCATCTGAAAGAGCCTTGGTGCTAGACAGGATAGCTAACAATGTAGCTAAGCGTAAGAGCTCTATGCCACAGAGGTTTGTGGGTAAGAGTTGAAGTTTGCTTTCATTGTACAGTTATATCGTAGATCCAGATATCACTGTCAAAATGCACATCTCTGACTAAAAGAATTAAAACATCACAGAGACAAATTAACAATGTTAGGCAGCTCCCTCATTTCTTTCTCTTTGATGGGTTGAGTTTAAAAAAAGCAGGAAAAGAAATGCTATAATGGCCTGCAACATGAACTGACTGTTGCTTATTGTTGAATTCTTAATTAAATTGTATTTGCTTTTTTGAGGGTAATAGATTTTGATTCACTGTAAGAAAAATGTGATGTGTTACTAAGCCCATTTGTCATATTGGAAGATATATTTGAGACAGCATTTGAGGTTTCTCAGACTGCTACACTGGAAGAACCCTCTGGAGAAGTTTTAGGCACCGGCTGAATGTTTTGTATTGGTATACAAGGAATACAAGGAATCTTTCCAGTGCATAAAAAGTTCTTTATAGCCAAGGACTTTTCTCTATATACCCAAGTTGTTCTGCTATGCTTTCAGTGCAAATAAAAAATAGTAATAATAAACACAATTTAAATTTAGTAAATAAAATCCGCAAATGTTTTATTATTATTATTTTTTTTTAAGTATGTCAAAACCTTCATGTACCATGATGATGACATCGAACAAAACCATATCCTAAGAAGGTATTGCTCATTTTTCAAGTGAATCATGAAAATGATCTCAGAAAATTTTAAATGCCACATTACTTCTGAATGTTCTCTAAACATTTAGAAACACAATTGTACACAACAAAAATGTTAAAATAACGTCCAACAAAAAAGTTTCCAGAAAACGTCCTAGTGCTTCAGGGCAAACATATGAAGACAATAATATAGTGATAATAAAGTGATAGAATGTTTGTTAATAAAGAACCTAAAAAGAATGTTTAATGTTAGCTAGAATGGGGTTCCTTGATGCGCTGACAGTGTTTTATGCCAGAACTCCATTTATTTTATCTGTTTTGATACGGTACTTTGAAGTTCTCCAAAGGGTTGCCCAGTATTAATATTATAAAGACAGCAAAAATGTCACAATTTGTGCTTACCAGTAATGGTTTACTGGTTATCCTTTTACAGAGTTAAAACCTTTGCTCTTTTGGCTTTTTCCCACAGGAGAGAATCGTTTGTCAGAGCTGTCGTTCGAGGCTGGCTCAGGTGAACTCATGCAGCCTCACGTCATTGATCAGGCCATCAACAGTGCGATTAGCTATCTGGGAGCAGAGTCCTTGCGGCCTCTGGTTCAGACCTCCCCTGGCTCCTCCGACATGGTGGTCAGCCCTATATTCAACCTCCATAAGACACAATCTGCCGAAGGCAATGGCGTGTCCGCTAAAGACAGCGCCGCAGAGCATCTCCTTCTGCTGTCCAAGTCCAAATCAGCCTCCGTGGAGAAGGATGGCTCGCCCAGCCCCAGCGCCCAGGACTCCACTGACACCGAGAGCAACAACGAGGAGCGAGCGGCCGGGGGAGGCGCAGGGGCAGCTGCTGGGGGGCTCATCTACCTGACCAATCACATGGCTCCAGGTATGCGTAACGGAGGTCTGCCAGTGGTGAAGGAAGAGCAGCAGCGGCATTTCGAGGCCTTGCGGGCGGCGGGGATGGATCTGAGTATGGCGTCATCGGAAGGGTTTAAGGTGCTGAGCGGAGAGGGGGAAGAATTGAGGGCGTACCGCTGCGTCCACTGCAGAGTTTTGTTCCTGGACCACGTCATGTACACCATCCACATGGGATGCCATGGCTTCCGAGACCCGTTCGAGTGCAACCTGTGTGGTTACCGCAGCCAGGACCGCTACGAGTTCTCATCGCACATCACGCGTGGAGAGCACCGTTTCTGAGTTAAAACACACAGAGACGATCCACATATGCTCAACTACACATTCTCTCACTCAGTCAACATTTCAGGATTTTTTAGACACTGTCCATTCATGTAACATTGTTTTTTTTGTACATAAAATTGCCTATATTCTTGTCTTGTCTATTTTTCTACAATGGTGTGACTTGTATGTAGACTTTTAAAAAAGGAAAAAAAACTGTAATTGAAAATAGAATTTAAGTGTTCAAAAGTACATTTTTAAATCATCCCATAAAAAGTTTTTGCTGCCCTAAAGATAATAGGATAATAATAATTGCTAATAAAGTCATAAAATATTGTTTGCAATATGTGATGTAAACCCATGCATCTCTTTTCTGTGTTCCTTCATTTTAAATATATATTTTTTATATTAAGCAGCATAAAGAAGTTCATATCATTTTATAATTTATTACAATGAAATAGTCACGATTTTATGTAACATGACTCCCTTTGAAATGTTCCCCTGTATATTGAACCAAATATATGGCAGTACATATTGTACCTGTTTTTTTTGTTTGTTTTTTTTAATTAAATTTCACAACTTTTTTCTGTTTTATATTGTATTTAAAAATACAGCTTGAAAGCATCTTACTCGCACATATTTACATTAATATCCTAGAATATATATGCTTGCAAAAAAATAAATAAAAGATTTTACATTTGTTCAAGATTGATGTGTCAAGTTTTGTAAAGCCAGTTTTGTTTAACATTTATATTTTATATACATTTATATTTAGTTTATATTTATACATCACAAACATATGCAAAAAATAATTATTACAGAACTAATTATTTATCTTTACATTATACAGAACGCAAGTCTAAGCACACTTGTAGATGTAATCACTTTTTAGCTAAACAACTGAGCTAAATAAAAATTAGCAAAAGGTATTTGCCACCTTTCAGGCAATTTGCAATTTTGCATAAATTTACATGAGAATTTGAGAATAAAACCCAATGTGTCTGTTACAACTAACAACTGAATAATTGCATTAAATAACAAAATGTATGCTAAAAAGTCTTTAAGCTGATTGTAGTTGTAGGGTTGAAACAACACTTAACGCACTATGAAATATTTCATAAAATTATTTGCAGTCAGTCGATAATGGACATTTGTAATAGTATGCAATGGCCAAAGGGAGGTGGAGTAAACTGAAGAAGAGCCGATCTGTCAAGAGAGCATGAGTGAGGCCGACCCAAGAGCTCACCAGCTCTTCGCAACGATATGCGTGTCCAGATGGCTGTTGTGTTATTGGGTAGAAACGAGAAGCAGCTGTGGCCAAAGCAGAGCCCCCACGCTTCAGTGGGACCTAACCGTGGAGAGAGTGCATTTGCATGAGAGGTATAATCTGGCCAACACCCCCCCCCCATCCTCATCAGCCTCTATCCCGAATCTCACTTCTCTTTTCCGCTTTGACTTTTGATAATACAATACAAATACACCCCACCCATTCAGAGAAACTTGAACTATGTAATAGGAGTCAAAAATAAACTGGTCATATAAAAAAACAATGCCCCTTTTCTTTCAAATTGGCCAGACTCATCATTTGAATATTAAACTATTAAAAATTTGTATGCATGTATATATAATATATATAAAATAGTTTAATTTAATTTGCAAATTTATATTATATACATTTATAAAAAAGATATTTAAAAAGTTTGGTAACACTTCAGAATAGGGAGTCAGAATAATGCATTAGTTAAGCATTAATTAATTGTTAATTTGGTTCACAATTAAGCATTAGTTGAACAAAAACACACTAGTAATTAATGATTTACTTAACATTTTAATATTTAATTAGTAGTGTGTTTTTGCTCAACTAATGTTTAATTGTGAACAAATTAATCATTAATTAATGCTTAACTAATGCATTATTCTGACCCCCTATTCTGAAGTGTTACCAAATATTTAAAAGTAAAGAGTAGGGAGAATCCGTCCTTCAGCATTTAGTGATTTTTCCCATAATTTACCTTTCAATTATTATGTTCTTTACAGTATAATTAGTGTCTTTTCATGATACATTATTTAATTTTCATGTAAAAGAGGGGTACTCTCATAAATGTGCACTGAAGTCTGACATGGAAAAGAATAAATTGTTGATTAAAGTCATTATTTTGTTTTCTTTGCGCACAAAACATATAATAGCTTCATAACATTACAGCTGAACCACTGATGTCACATGGACTATTTTAACAATGTCCTAACAACCTTTCTGGGCCTTGAATGTGTGAGTTGCGTTACTGTCTATGCATCAACGTGTTTAAAAAATATCTTAATGTGTGTTAATTTGGGTCTTACAAAGCTGAATAATTAAAGACAGAACTTTGCTTTTTGGGTAAACTATCCCTTTAAAATATATAAAAATGAAAAGTCAGGTCATTTAACAAATATTAAGAAATACATACCATCAGCTTTTTTCTTTTGATTTAGTTTATGCTTTCTGTTTAAACGTATCAATGAGACACTACAGTATCCTGATATTGAATGGATGATTTAAAATGTAAACATCCCTCGATTGTAGCAGGATAAGAATTATTACTACACTGCAGCCTATAAGAACTTATACTTGTAAATCAGACATGCTACATAATCAAGGACACCTCCAAATGATATGCCTTGTTAATACAGTGTGCCCGGGCAAACTGCTGGCAGGACACATTTCTGAAGAGGCACCTCAGAGAAGGGCTAATAAATGGTGACTGGGGGAGGACACAGGTAGAGGAGAGGCAGATGGTTTCAGCCCTACTGCAGCGTGATATGATTAACCAGCCCTTTGATCCCACACGCGAGCATAAAGCAGCGACGGCAGTCCAACAGGAGGGGAACTGAAGCTAATCAAGAGAGACAGACTGACGGGGGGGTAACACCCCCACCTCTCCTAAACACAAACCCAAAACAGAATGATAAAATATGCTGAGGCTCTGTAACTGGACCGTAAACTAATTAACACATTGTTTTCTAATTAGTAGGAAAATGGTGCCTTTCATTTTTTATTCCCAAGTGCGATGACATAACTCAATCATAGTGTGAACAATGTTAAGGTGAGCAACTGTGTGCTTAAAACGTGGAAAAGTGTGATCATTCATTTACTCAAGACAGCATACGCTCATACTGTATAATCAACGGTTATACCTACCAGGCTAATCTGTAGAGCTCAGATTTATAAACAATATACCAAACACATAACACATTTAAAGTGCATTCAATGTGTTTTTGTTATCTTTTTCGCTTATTGGACGTTATACTGACTCCTCCTGGTGTGGATGCATTACTTTGTTAATTAGCATACCCGAGTATGCAAATTTGAATCATGAAAGAGATGTTCATGTCTAAAATAGTCCATTTTTACTCATTACTATGGGCAGATGTATAATAATTATCACATCAGTAGATTTATATGTAGTCTTCATAAAACACTAGTGAGAATAAAAAAAGATATTAAAATATAAAAAATAAATTGAAGGGTTTTAAAATGCATAATTGAGAAAGAGGTTTTGAAAGACCGTAAGGGAAAACAAAAGAAAGTTGGAAAGAGAGGGAAAGATAGAGAGATTGGGAAATAAAGAGAGGCAGAGAGTAGAAAAGGAAAGGGGTTCATGAGGGAGCTCTTGTTCACAGAGGCAGAACACAGATAGAAGGGAAGAGATAAGAGACTTTCAGCTACACCGAGAACAACACGGGTAAACATGTTCTATGCACAAAAATATTCCGCTTTTTGCGTTATATAACTATTTTTTTTTTTATTTAAAAAAAGAACTGTCATAGGCGCTTGTTTCTGTACAGCAGATTAAACTTTAGGAGGAGAGGGGACCTCAAAAAATCAAATAAAATTCTATTTTATTCAGGTTTCCAAAGCCTAATACTAGGGCTGCAACATTTAACTGATAATATATAAACAGCATTTTTTTTTTTTTTATCATTATAAACTTTATATACATTATATACTGTTGCTTTTAAACAATTGCGATCAAACTTTAGAACAACCTTGTACAATTTGTAATGTGCATACTTCTGTTATGCAAAAACAGCAAGTCCTAACAGTGAACAAGTGTTCATATGTCACTACTGCAATGACAAGACATTAAATTTAGGTGTATAATTGGCTTTTATTGAAACATGAAAATGCTGCAAAAGTTACGTTTTTTTATTTTTAATAACTATTTTATAATCCTTACATTTTAAACAATTTTTGACCATACTGTCCATCATACAGTAAATTATATAGACCTTAATCTCTACATTACTGAATTGCTCAGTCAGAAATAATCGAAATACAGTAGCTGTCAGCTGCAGCCCTAGCTTACACATTCCGATACTTCAAAAGTACCAAAACAAATAGTTTATTACCCTCTTATATCCAAAACAAGCCAGCTGTACTCTTATTACAGTATCAAATAAAATCACGTAAAGCAGCCCATTATACCAACATTTTCCTACGTCAAAGTGGAACAAGTGTGCCATACAAACATTTCACTCACGCAAGTCACAAATGAGTTTAAAGACATCATGCAGCCTCTGAACAACAGCAAGGTGTGTTGTGGTGTGGTGTTGAGTTTAGCATGTCAGTAACTTTGAAAACAGTGTTATGGGGCAACATCACACAACGAAGTGAATCACTATGCCACAACACCAAACCGATGAGAAAACTCTGAAGCAGACAGATCGATAAAAGCTAAAGACATTAACAGTGATACTCTTCCCTTCGAACAGTCAGCCACAGTGCGTCACATCGGGGGCAACATTGAGAGATTGGACCTGCGATACCACCAGAGCATTTACTGCAGGCTGAGGTGAGTTTATCAAGAACTAGAACCATATTAAAGATAACATTTGCGGGTTTTCCCCTGTGTGAGCTTGAGGCTGGGCTGGCTGGAGCTGGTGATGAGGTGTGGAAAAACCAAACATATACACACTTCCACAGACAATTCTTGTGTGGTCAGATCAGATCTGATGAAGTGAGAACATGGGCGCTGATGGTGCCTTCCCACTCGGTGTCCCTCTCCCACCCTCATCCCAAAACCACCACCACCACGGTGAACACATAGACATGCCGTAAGCAATCTGTACCTTTTGTGTGATCGGGACTGGACCAACTGACACCGGTCAGCATTACATCTAGAAGAACGAAACCATGTTAATCAGGAAGGGCAAGCAAAGAAACCGTCAAAGGAGCTGAAATAGGATGGATTTCAGGGAGAATGTGCCGGTGGGCGTTCCAATTATTCTGAGTCCAAAATAACCCAATTGTTATGTGTAAAAAAACTAATACTAAATCTATTTATCCCGGCTGTTCGAGTCCAACATTTATCAGTCCTAGATTTTTGCTCTTGAAATGGAGGGAAAAGTCTGGCAAGCAAGAAACGTTTGACTTTTTTAGTTAAGGATACCAACAAGTTCACCTGAAAGGAACCACAACTTATCCTCTCGAAAAAGTCCACAAAGTCACCTCAGCATATTTAGATATTATGTTCAAAAAGAAGTTTCAAAATATTAATCAGGCTAGGCAAAGCTGACACACGGTTTAATCCCATTTCCACCCCGGAAACCTGACACATCCCGTCAGACATTCACACCTACAGAAAATTAGATCTGTAGCAAAAAAGAAAAGATTAAGTGAGGTAAAATAAAACACCTTTTTCTCTCCAGCTAGAACTGATGGCATGATCAAGCGCTATAAAACAAAGGACACACTAACCAGCTAATGCGCAAATCAAATACAGATATTCATGAGGAAAGTATGGTGTGACAATACATTTGGAGAAGGCTAGATTGCACCTTTGATCTGAGATTAGATGAGACTAGCTTTGTTTGCCTTGCATGTTTCGACTCAAATTTTACAGTTTATAGATCACCTATTTACATCTGTATTTCTCAAGGGCTTTAAAAACAGAAATTCCCATTCTTAATTGTAAAGATCAAACATGCTGGACCAATGTCCAAGCCAATGTCTAAACAAGAGCTAAAGCATCCACACGGAGATTCTCAATGATGTTGTTTTAATGCTAACGGCTTGCGTTGAAAAAAGCAGGCAGTGGAACCAAAAGAGAAGGTCATCAATACCACGCCGTGCATCCTGGGTAGCATCGGAGCAGGCAGCTGATGGATGTATCTAATTTGAGTGTGACAAGATTTTTATTTACTTCTCAGACTGCACTGCCCTACATGCATGAGAGGAGGAGTGTGGGCAGAGCCCTGGGGCAGGGGTCCACCGCACACCCTGCTCTCTCAGTAAGCTCACCATGCAAGCCATGGGACATGCTCTAGAGACGTTCCCAGGCAAAAGGGGGGCAAGCCGGGGGAGGGGCGGATTCGTAGCTAATTACGGTCCCGAGCATCTCATTCCATACGCCAGTCGCTAATTAGCATCTAATTTAGCACGCGATCAAATAAAAATGATCAAGCAGGACTCAGAAAGGTGTGGAAAGGCTACCGACCAGCTAGCTCCTTCTCCTTACTCCTTCTTTTTTTCTCCATGCGTTTGAGGCGCTTCTCTTCACGCAGTTTGGCTTCTTCGGCTTCCTGATGCCGCCGGCATTTGTGAAAGTTCTCAACAACCACCCCGACAAACATGTTGAGCACGAAGAAGGCCACAATCAGCAAGAAGGAGATGAAATAGAGCAGCATCCATGGGTTGTAATTCATGACGGGCTACAACACAGAGAAAAACAACACAGATCAATGTACAGTGAATAATTACAGTATACAGTATAATTTTTTAAATATAATTCGTGATGTCAAATGATTCATTTTTATGAATCACAACCAAAATAAAAGTTTTTGTTCACACAATATGTGTAAGTGCTGTATATACTGTATATATATATATATATATACTGTATATATACAAATGTATATAATAAAATGTGTTATGTTTACGTTTATTATATATATTTTATGAATTTAAATATATACACATAAATGCATTCTCAATGTAAATATTCTCAAAATATTTGCTGAATGTGTGTGTATTTATATACAGTATGCATAATGAATATAAACAATATACACACTTATTATGTAAACAAAAACATTTATTTTGGATG
>JAUCMT010000024.1:73371-88765 GCA_032357475.1 Enteromius thamalakanensis | reverse complement strand
ATTTAAATAATTAATTAGTAGTGTGTTTTTGCTCAACTAATGCTTGTGAACAAATTAATCATTAATTAATGCTTAACTAATGCATTATTCTGAACCCCTATTCTGAAGTGTTACCAAAAGTTCATAGTATATAATTTTCCATAATGCTTTATATATGTATATGTATATAAATGTATACATGGATGTGTATATATATATATATATATATATATATATTTATTTATATGCATATATGTATATACTGAACATTGGCATTAGCCATTTCAGAAAATCAATAGTATGTCAGCACCAAAGGACATTTTTAAAGAAGAGAAAAGAAAGAAAGAAAAAGAACTGAAACGTAAATTATGAAAAAATTAACAAAGAAAACAATGTTCATAAAGAAAGAGAAACCCGATTTATTTTCAAATGTTTTAGTGATAATTTCAAAATAACAAAATAAAATAACATGGTAGCTTAAGAAAAAGAAAAGAAATGATGCGGGGGTTAATATTAGCTGTCGATATAGCGTGGAGAAAGGCTGTGGAGGAATTCTGTGTGCCTGTCCTCCTATAGTCCAGCTGCGGGCTACCCCTGCTGTTCTGACAGCCTTCCACCGCTCCTCAGGGATGGACTTACTACTTGCACTGCTGGCTAATTTTACAAAGTTTCAACACTCCGGCCAACCGCGCAACCCTAAAATATTCATTAAGCCGCTTGACAAAAAGATGAAAAATAAATGACACCCTTTTTTCATGGGCTTCCAGTTTTTCTAAGATTGTTTCATGAAAATTACATGACTGATTCATTTCATGTGAGCACAATCTATAATCGGATGCAGATGAAGACAACCCAGTCAGAGTTTAGAATTGAATTAGACTGTTAAATCCCACTCGCCTTCTGAGGTGTATTAACAGTTCAGCCTGACTTCCTGTAAGAATAGGTTTGCAAGAAGCAACCAAATCAATCAGCCATCTCACTTTCAATTTTCCCAGGCCTTGTGTTTCACTGCAACACAAATCATCTGTACGATGAAGATGTTATGCTAATGCAAAGGCATACAAACACCAAACAGAAAGAAATTTCAAGGAAGCCAGTCTCATCCAAATAAAGTAGTACCAGAATACAAAGCCTACTGAAAACAGCTAAAAATCCAAATAAATGAATTCAAAACTGCATCACATTTTGTAACCTGACCAAGACCATTCATGTTCAAATTCATTCATTCATTACTTTGTGATTTGGCCTGGGTGAGTTTCCTCACCACTGGACCAGCAACTTTTGATTCCTCATGCCATCTGCGGCCACTCATTTAGAGCTCCACAATGCTCCTCTCCATCTATCAACTGTAGACGCAAAATGCATAATGTTTTTTTGTGTGGTTTACGGCTGGTGTCACCATCAATAGCTCTCTCTAAGAATCTCAACTTCGAGTTCACAAACAAAAAAAGAGTTTGAGAAAACAACACAAAAATAGAAATCTCCTGTTCTGAGAGAAAACAAACAAGAAAAAAAACGGAGTACCGATCGGATGGCTAGTTCTCCACAGGCACAATGTGAAACGGAAAAATAAACCAACAATACTGTCCTCTAGGAGGAGTCCATCTTTAAAACCCCTTCCAAGGCACAAAGCCATTCCTCTGGTTTACCAGATGTGGTCCGAGACCACACCGGCTTAGCAACAGGAAGAGCACTGCAAGAGTTGATCTGTGGGTAGCTCTTATCAAGAGACCAGAATGCCTGCAGTGTTGCCCAACTTCCCCTCCAAATCCATTCACCAAGGCACAACACAATGGGAGAGTTGGCCCTAAGGTGTCTAGCGCTCTGTATACAGGAGCGAGAGCAGGTAAACATGAAGAGCCGTTGAATTCATTCTGCACACACAGAAGGTAGGGCGGGCGAAACATTGTACTAGCTGACAGTTCCCTTTTGGATAAGTGCATTCAGAAAGAAAACAACAAACTCAAGACCCCATGTTCCTTTTTAGCACAAACTTGGCACATTTCCTCTATATTACAAGGAAAAGAGTTGCAGCTCCACTCAGTGATGCAACTGTTTTCAGGAAGACACAACTGCGGTATGCTAATTTTGAGGGGAAGGCAAGCTCAGTTTTACAAAATCTTGAGTGCCGTTTTGAGTCAATCAATTGTGAATGCATAAATACCTCAATATGAAACTGCACAAATGTCACTGCAATCACAAGTCTTTGTTTTACAGTTCTCTGAGAAGAATGCTTGTGAAAAAACCATAAAAAAAGACTCAAGAAAAATTGACAATTTATTTCAAGAAAGGAACATTATAGTCAATTAATATAACCAGAACACATGCGCTCAGCGACCGCAGCCAAATGTCTTGTTCCACTCTTCATATAACTCCAGATCTTTAGGAGAGACACTAGGTCGCACTGTTTTGAGAGCCTCCTGGAAGTCACTGTAGAGTATCGGGCGAACCTGTTCTGCTGAAATGGTAGCAATGTCACTTAGGCGAATGCTTCGGATGGGGCCTAGGGCTGCTTCGCGACACAGCTGTGTCATATCTGCCCCTGAAAAGCCCTCTGTGCCCTGCACCACTTTCCCCGTGTCATCTGCTCCCAGCTGGTTTTTCTCACGGGACATGAGGTTAGTCACTATCTGCCGGCGAGCCTCGGCCTCTGGGAGAGGGATGTAGAGTCGCTTGGCCAGGCGACGACGAGCTGCTTCGTCAATCTCTTGTGGCCGGTTGGTGGCACCAACCACCAGTATGCGATCTTCTGCTGAGGTGGTGGCTCCATCCAGCTGGACAAGAAATTCGGTTTTGATCCGACGGGAAGAGTCGTGCTCTCCATCTGTGCGCTGAGAAAGAAGGGAATCGATCTCATCGATAAAGATAACGGCAGGTTGGTGGCACCGAGCAATGGCAAAGAGCGCCCGTACCATTTTCTCTCCTTCCCCAACCCACTTAGAAGTGAGTGACGAAGCGCTGATGCTAAAAAAAGTAGCTCCCGACTGACACGCAATGCACTTCCCTATTAGGGTTTTACCAGTTCCTGGAGGACCAAAGAGAAGAATGCCTTTAGGTGGACCTCTAAGGCCAGTAAATATATCAGGTCTCAACATGGGCCACACTACAATCTCTTTGATTGTTGCTTTGGCAAACTCCAGGCCGGCAATATCATCCCAAGCTACCGGGGGGCCATGGTCCATGATCTCACTCATGATGAGTTCAATGATTTTGGGCTCAAAGTTCTTTAGTCGCTCATCAACAGGTTGCATGTCTTGTGTCGCATTTTCTTTCAAGCTGCCCTCCTCCTCTTGCCTTGGCATGGGAGAGACGAATTTGGAGGACGCCCCACGAGGCCTATTCGCACCAAGGCATTTCTTGGTGATTGCAGCAACGTTGGCCGTGGATCCTCGCTGACTCTGATGGGAATGCTTTTTTTGCTGGTCAACGATGAACTGCTCTCTTGCTGATCTAAAATTAGTGCTGACACCTTCCTCTCCTCTCCGTCCCCTCCCTCGCGGTTCCTGCTCGCCTTGTGATGGGAATGAGCTTCTGTTGCTTTCAGTTCCTGAGCCGTAGAAGTTCTTCCTCTTGGAGGGGTTTGTGGAGGAAAAGAACACAGGCTGATTATGCACACTGGATCCACTTGTGCAACCCACGCTAGACTGAGAAACACTAGCATTGCCTGTGGAACTGAAAATGTTATGGCCAAGCATAGGCGTAGATCCTGTTGGAGCTTTTGGGGCATTTTGTGCAAGGGGCGTACAAAGAGGGGCTCTTTCAAGTCCTCTGGGCCACTCTACAGCACTACTAAGTGGGCTACTCACACCCCTTCCCAACTCAGCTCTGGGTGGAGGCACAGCAGGCCCAAGAGCCAGAGACTCTCGTTTTAATACAGAAGAAGGACCAGTGACATCTCCCCTGCTGACTTCACCACCAACAGTGATGTTGACATCTGCCGGATCCACCAGGAGAGCGTCTTCTTTTGACCTGGCCTGCATCATTCGTTGCACGCACGGCAGGTTGAACACATTTTCGAACGTTAGGGACGACTCCCATTTGTCGCTATGGTTCTTTTGATTGCGGGCCAAGTGCAGTGCACTCTCTGCATAGTTGTTTAGCCCTGTGCGTAGGTCGTCTGAGTCCAGGACTGCGGCGTACCGCTCCGAGTAGGTCCTGAGCAGGCTGGCAGCTCCGGCCGGAGAGAGCTCAGCACTCGCCCATGCATACTGAATGGACAGGATGTGTGCCCGGTAAGCATCGGCCGTCTGTTCAGGTGTACAGGAGCCAGACAAAATGTCAAAGGACCTCCTCTGCCACTCGTCCAGGTGTGCTCTGCTCATGCCTGGCCTGCTCCAGCCTGCATAAGAAGTGGGCACAGGATCAATGAATAATGTATAGAAGAGAAGTACCACAGTAGGATGGAAATTCTTCTTAGGCTGAGCAATACAGCAAATACTCATGTTGTTTTTATAATTTTATAAAAGGTGATATAAAAATTAAGCAACTGTGAATATCATAATAACTTGAACGGCCAATAGGTTTCTTATGAGACTTTTGAGAACTGTTTAAGGGAATCAACTTAAATCTGATTTTCAGTATCAGTTTATGTATTATAAATCATTTTTGAAACATTTCGACTTGGCTGTAATAGACAACAGTAATAGAGACTTTATATTTTCTTTCTGTCTTGGCCAGGCCAACTACTGTCTTGATAAGCGAGACAGTCATTCATATAGATGTAAATGACAAATTACATCATATAGGATAAGAGAGGGGGGAAAAGAAAGGAAGAGTATAAAGTGCAATACCATTCAAAATTTTAGCTTGAAATTTTTTTCATAACCTTAAAATTATTTCAATCAAAAGACTGATCAAAACTTAGTAATAAGGTTTGTAGACAAATACAAAATGCCTGTTTTCCATATAGCCTAAGTCTTTGTAAAACATTCGTACCAAAACAAATAAATAAATAATAATAATAAATTAATAAATAACAGACATGTGCAGACAATACATGTGAACTACGTCTCACTAGACAGACCTCGTGAAGTTGAAAGACTGACAAGCGAGCAGAAATCATTCTGTACACCATTCCTGTGACTTGGTGTCATTGTTTTGGTGGCTTATTATTTTAAACTGTAAACTTTACTAACAATAATTTTAAGCATACCCATACAAACGTTATGTGAAGTTAAGCCATCCACGAAACATACTTTTATTTTATTAATTAACCATGTCAATGCACTAAATTACGATCTTACGAGTAGTTTTAATAACACATAAGTCCAGTAAAAAATATGTGCAGGACATTCATAAAGAAAGGACAATATTTTGTTTTATACAATAGTCTCTTAACGTGAGCAGGAACACAATCCACAAACACAGATTCAAACACACTCTCGTGTTCGTTTTGTTCTGGGCGAGGAAAGTAGAAACCTACCTCTGAGTTAAACGTATTTCTTGTCAAAATGCTGTAAAGATCAGAGACAGCTTTAAATCTGTACAGCGACGTAAAACAAAACAATCATAACTTTGACCAAAGCTCGCGCCTCCTGATCTACGCAGCTTCCGGTCGCTGCATACTAGGATCACGCGCGCCATCGCCTGGAGAAACTCACTCACTGCGAGTCTTACAGGTTCACGCTTTTCTTTTTATTTGGTGCACTTTATACAGATTATTGAAGAATAATTGTTCGTTTTAGTGTTCATTATTATACTGATCTCTCTAAAGTCATTCCCTCTCAGAAATAAAGGGGCAAAAGCTGTCACTGGGACGGAACCATTTCAAAAGATACACTTTTGTACCTATTATGTTAGAATATGTACACTTCAGTACTACTATACACTATGTACGTTTGTATAACAATAAACACTGATGTCCCAGTAAATATATAAACAATAATGCGTCTAATTATTAGGCAAATTCTGGTGATGTTTTTTTAAGCACATTTGATTCCAAATGTAATATAATAAAATTAATCAAACCGACCTAAAAGGGATGGGAAATATTTTCTATGAAATTAATTAAGCTATATTTATGAGATGAAATATAGAAACTAATACGTTAGCCTACAATAAAGGACAAATTAAGGACAGAAAAGGGAGAGAAAAAAGACCAAAATAAATATAATTATATATTATATTTATTTAATTATATTTAATTATATATTATATTATATACCTTATTTTTGCGCTGAAGATCATGACAATTGTTCCAATTTAATTTTTTTTCATTAATTCATTTCATTAATATTTTTTGCTTCAACATCTGTCGCGCTGCAAGTCTGTAATGTACGTTCCATATAAGCCATAAAACTACATTACCCACAAATCTGCGCGGCGTGCGTGCGTTGACTCCCAGCGGTACGTCACATCATGAGCGTGTTGGGATAAAGAGGCTTCAACTGGGGATTTAAACTGCTGTCTACTGTCTAGACGACCACACAGGAAGCGAGGAATTAAATTCATAGTTCGACATCTATTCCTGAACTCATTCCTAGCCCAATTCTATTCTGTGTTTTAATACCTGCTTTTCGTAGACAGCCATGGGAAGAGAGGAAGCTAGCGTAGACTGTTAGCTGCGAGAATCCAGAAGGCAAATCCTTCAAGAGTCACACCCTAATATTCACTGTCCTCGCAGCGGCCACGCGACTGTGGGTGTCTTACAGATCCCTGCTTTTCTGTCTGGATCACAGTAGGACTATTTGCTGTAAAGATCTCTGGGGAAAAACAACTAAGAAGCATCAAGAAAGTCATGCATGTCCGGTTTCGGTATACTTTGTTGGGAGACAGATAACGTTAGTCGGCTAGCTGGTGTGTGATCATCATCACTCCTCTGGGCTTTTAGCAGAAGAATATGAGTTCACCGATGTACACGTTTGTTTTGAGAGATGATAACAGTACTGTGTATGCCGAGGTCGCCAAGATCCTCATCTCTTCTGGAAAATGGAAACGACTGAAGAAGGACAATCCTCGGTTTAATTTAATGTTGGGAGAGAGAAATCGGCTGCCTTTTGGACGGCTGGGTAAATGATTTCAACAAGAGCTGCTTATTAAACATGCATTGCCATCTCGTAATATGATACCTATGTTTTATAATCCCACGCTGTTTACACGTTGTACTGTGCATTGAAAGTTACGAGTTATAATATTCCTAAAATATGCTTATTTTCACAACCCGTTCTTTACAGGAGACTGGTCAGTTCATGTTAAATGTATAATAATGAATGATGAAACGACTATTAATTATTGAACACTGGACACAGCAATGCTGATCACAAAGATTCAACTCTATAATACATTCCCGTTGAGCTGTAACAGTGTATTAACATATAATTACGTTGACATCAACATTTTTCAACATGAAAATGTTACGCTTTTCTATCAGTATTTATTTTGTATATATATTCATACACTACCGTTCAAGATATTTAATGGTTTTTAAAGATGGCTCATCAAGGCTGCATTTATTAGATTAAAAATCCAGAATAAACTGTAATATTGTGAAATATTATTTCAATTTAAAATAACTGTTTTCTGTGTGAATATATTTTAAAACGTAATTTATTCCTGCGATACAAAGCATCATTTCTCCAGTCTTCAGTGTCACATGATCCTCCAGAAATCATTGTAATATGCTTATTTGCTGTTCAAGAGACATTTCTTATTGTTACTTTATTATAAATGTTGTTAAGTTACAAATTATATTTTTAGCTGCAGGACTCAGTATGCACAATATCTCGATATTTCAAGGTTAAATACCCTGCTGTGTCCTCTACAGGTCATGAACCAGGACTGATGCAGCTGGTGAATTATTACAGAGGAGCCGATAAACTGTGCCGCAAAGCTTCACTGGTCAAGTATGCTGTTTACTTAAACACATCAGATGAATGACATTCATGTTAAGATGTACTGTATAACAGTTGTAATCAATTGAGTTGTATTTAAATGAGCATATTTGATGTTCAGGATTATCAAGACGAGTCCAGAGTTAAAGGACTCTTGTAACTGGTTCCCGGAGTCTTACATCATATACCCGACCAACCTCAACACCCCAGTGGCCCCGGCCACCAATGGCATCAGCCACATGAAGAGCAACCCAAAGACAGACGAGCGGGAGGTCTTCTTAGCTTCATTTAACTCCAGAAAGGAAAGTGGAGAGGGAACAGTGTGGATCGCCAAATCATCAGCAGGTGCTAAAGGTATGAATCTCTCGGTCCAAAATGGCAAGTTCAAAGAAGTGTAATCCTTGTAGTTTTCATAGTATGACAATTATTGTTCAGGTGCTGGAATATTGATATCTCATGATGCAAACCAGCTGCTTGAGTTCATCGATAATCAAGGCCAAGTGCATGTCATTCAGAAGTATCTGGAAAGACCACTGCTGTTGGAGCCAG
The DNA here is from genome assembly GCA_032357475.1 of Enteromius thamalakanensis. NCBI lineage: Eukaryota > Metazoa > Chordata > Actinopteri > Cypriniformes > Cyprinidae > Enteromius > Enteromius thamalakanensis. The sequence goes on along the minus strand of JAUCMT010000024.1, from coordinate 80,408 downwards.
GGCATCGCAAATTTGATATAAGGTAAGATGAGACGTATAATCCCTCGTGGAGAATTTTTTTGATGTGATTACGGAAAAGCATAGAATTGCAATGCCCCATCCTAATCAAGTGAAAGTCAGTGGATGTTCTCTCTGTAGGAGTTGGGTGCTTGTAGACCATCAGTATAATATCTACTTGTACCGCGAGGGAGTGTTAAGGACATCTTCTGAGCCCTACAACAGCTCGGATCTGCAGGACATGACCAGTCACCTGACCAATCACTGCATCCAGAAGGAGCATTCGCAGAACTACGGCCGCTATGAGGAGGGCAACGAGATGTTCTTTGATGAGTTCAGGCAGTACCTGTTGACCACACACAGCGTTGCCATGGAAACATCTATTTTACCTCAGATCAAGCATATCATCAGGTGCTCCTTTACCTTGTTTTAAATCCGATTGCATGTGTGGCTGCAGATAGTTATATAGGGAGGGAAAAAAGATTTTTGATGTCAGTGGGATGTAAAAGTTTTTTTTAAATTATTATAATAATAATATTATATAATTATTATAAATTATTATTATTATTATATATTATTATATAATTATTATAAATTATTATTATTCATATTATAATATTATATAATTATTATAAATTATTTTCCTCCTCATAAATCAGTGTCATTACAGGATTGCATACTTATTATAGTGTTATCAAATCAAACTTTATATAAGGTTTATATTTCAATTCATGTGTGTAAATTTGTGCTTTTATTATTATTTTAAAGTTCTATTTACGTTCACTTTAATTTGCAGTTTGACTTATTATTTCAGTTAGTTGTTTTGGCTATATTTCATTTAACAAAAGCAACCTTTAATGGTTTTAGTTAGCAACACTTTTGCAAATTAAATTATAGCTAACAAATATGTTGAATATAGAATCTTGAATATTTCCTACAAATTTGTGTCCCTTCTGTTTTAAATGTTTACTTTTACGCATTCGACTTCGAGTCTTCAACGATTTTGTATTTTTTTAATCAGTTCTTGCTTTCAATGGAAATCAAACCTATGGCACTTCTAGCACCACATTCTGCTGTTTGATCTAAAACTATAAAACTAAAAAAATTCAGCACCCCACTATATACCCACAGTGTGACCTTCAGTAACCAGATGAACACAACGTTTAGATCAGAGATCAATTATAACATTGTTATACAAGACTGGGCTCACTGATGCATTCATTTGAGGATGTCTAACTACCTGTGGTGTTTGTCTGAAATCCTGCATCTCGTCTCAACAGGAGCTGTCTCACATGCATCGAGCCAGCCATCAGCACCAAGCACCTGTCCTACCAGAGCTTCCAGCTCTTCGGCTTCGACTTCATGGTGGACGAGAGCTTTAAAGTCTGGCTAATTGAGATCAACGGGGCACCTGCCTGTGCTCAGTGAGTATACATTTGTTACGGTTACAATGCTTTTGCGCCGTCTGTCTTTTAGCTCGATGCATTACCTATTCCACATACTGTATGTGTCGCCACAAGGAGGTTTGGGAGAATAGAAATGGTAATATATAAATCCTAGCATGTTTCAGATAAAAGTGACTGGCAAATTAATTCATTTTTTGGCCTATGGTTGCAGTCACTAAAGCTTTTTCCCTACAACTGCTTCCTAAGTTAAGTGAACTATTAATAACTTTCTCTGTTGTAGGAAACTCTACCCTGAGCTGTGTCAAGGCATCGTGGATGTGGCCATCTCCACAGTGTTCTCCCTGAGTGCAGATGCCCTCTCGTCCTCGCCTCCATTCTCCACTTCTCCATCTCTATCCTCCAACTCCTGCTCCTCGCCCAAGATCAGAGCACCCCATCACTTCGGCCCATTCATCAAACTATAAATCGCCGTTGCTGCAGGATGCTGCTGTCACCATGTATCCCCTTCCCGAAAACATCAACCAATCTGGAGGCATAAGGGTCTACACCTGAGCATACATCACTGTCTGAAGAGGACAGAAGGGAAATGAGGTCACCTCTGTAAACTCCTCTTCCTGTTTCCATCCATCATCTCTAAACACAGAAGAGTCCACAGAAAGAGCATGAGTTTCGACTGGAAGGTGAGGAAAATCCCGCACATACCGGGGTTGCTGTAACAGGAAATGTTTTGTTTTTTGGCGACAGTAGTTTGGGGCTTTAACACTTAAAGACATGAATTTGCAAGCACACATTTAAACGAGGAAGGTGCTGCCACCTAAGAGGAGGGTTTACAGTAGCTACTTTACCCCTAGATCTGTTGCGTCAACAAGACTCCTCAGGACTTTTCCAGGCACCTTAACGAAACCGAGAACAGATTTGAGACTTTAGTGCCTTACATAATCACTTTCTCACTAACTCCTATCTGGCTTTTTGTATGTATGTCTGTATGTGTCTCATCAACTCTAATATCGATCAGATTGTTGTGTTTCGTGCCGTTAGTTTCAGTGTGTACTAAATCATTTTAAAACCACCAATGAATCTTTCTCAGTGCATATGATTTGCAGTGTCGTAGTGTACATTTGTTGTGATATCTACAATACAGTATTTGGTAGAAGTAGCAGATGATAACACTTTGTGTATTTAAGTTTTGTTGCTATTCTGTCCAGTGAGACCAGATTTAGTCTTCCTGCTGATTCCGTTGCTGTTAATACAAACGCGTTTGAGGTCTGGCTCATAATTACTTTGTGACAGGCAATCAAGAAACCAATGGGAATTGGGGACGCACTTCCTTCAGCTTGTTTTGTCAGGAGACACACATGAGCATTCACAACTCATCTGTAGACAAATGATACATTGAAATATTCATAATTGTCTAGGCCTATGAGTTTAGTTATTTCATTTATTCCCAGCTGTGTTGACTTATTACAGGAACGAGTAAACCTTCGCTGGACTGAAATGTTGCATGTCAAAGCATGATAAAAGCAAGGCTCTTTATACAGACCTTGAGAAAGATAGTTTTTATGTTAAGATGAACGCAACTCATTTTATATTGTTCAATTTATGCATAACAGAGTGACAAAGATTTGATTTTTTTAAGCACCCAATAGGGGAATGAGAATGGCTTTGTGAGTAACTGAATATCATTTGATCCTAGCGTGCATGCAGACATGACCCAGTTCCTTTGGTTCATTGACAGCAAGCTCTGAATGGTTGACCAGTACACTGTTATGATGACTGTGATGCAAATGAAACATGTAGAAGAAGAAGATATCAGTATTGTTGTTTGGGAGAAGATGAAGGATTTTTGTTTAAAATGGGTTTAAGCAGTATTACATCTTACAAGGAAAACATATTGAAGGAAAGGTCTACCTATTCGAAACGATGAGAGTGTCAACAACAGTAAGAGAGCAGTTATCTATAGTTTTATTATATATCTTTGCATTATGTTTATAAGGGTTGTCATATTTTTACATAGACTTTGCTGTACAGTCTTTGCATTGGCTCTTTTGTAAAAAGAGAAAACTCAAGACGGTAGTATGTAGCCTGAATAAGGGAAAACGTGTCCATTTAGCCAAAGATGAGTGTGATTAAATATCCTCACTGCTGTCTAATGAACATCATTGGTTTGATTTAAGTCGTGAAACATGGGAATGCTGTTTTAATCATGTTTTTTTCTGTATCTGTTTGAAGATCAATGCAATGTATGTTATTAGTAGTCTAGTTTGTATTTGTTACTGTTGTTTTGACCATCTGAAAATAACTAAATACACTTTTACGATGTTCAAAAGCCTAAAAGTATTTAAGTTATTCAAATAAAAGCATCCATCAAGTGCAATAAATTTGTTTCCTAAATGCTCAGCATTGTCTAGTTGGTTTTGGTACAGCAAGTACAACTTCCTGACTTAAGCAATATTTAGCAATTACCCTTAATGTATTTACATAAAGCCTCACTGTTATACTCAAGATTTCTTAAAGAAATAGTACACCCCAAAAAAAAAACAAATTATTTGCTGAAAATATACTCATCCCCTGAGCATCCAGGATAGAGAGGAGCTTGTTTGCTCGTCGGATCAGTTTTTGGAGAAATTTAGCTTTAGAAGAGCTATCTAAAGAGTTTAGATAGTTTTCCTATTTAAAACGTTGTGTGGATTATTGTGATATTTTTTTATCAGCTGTTTGGACTCTCATTCTGACGGCACCCATTCACTGCAGGGGATCCATTTGTCAGCAAGTCACGTAATGCTACATTTCACCAAAACTTGGGACAGCCAGCCTAAGAGTGAAAAACTCATTTTTGGATGATTTATTCCTTTAAATTGTTTTTCTTCCAAGCAGCTGTAGCTGTCTGCCATGTGCTATAAATGATTTTCTCCTCCCCATTGTGTTCCAGGTAAGACTGTAGATAAATCAATACATTTCCTCACGCACCCCTAAAGAAGCACACAGAACACATATCATAAAATACCAGGAGAAAGGTTATAACTCAATTCGACTTGCCAACAGGGGGAACCAGAACCCAGAAAATCGTACAGAACTTCTGCTGTCTTTATTCAAGTATGTACACTTACGATATTCAGAGCAACTCACATCACCACAAACACGGCAGTAAAAGAAGTCAGCACTGCGGCAGCCTGAGAAAGTGGAAGATACATGAGTCCAGTGCGAAGTTCAGAATACACACAAATATACACACATACAACATAATACATCACATGATCAACATACATGGCAAAAGAGAGAGACAGACAGTAGAAATGCAGCATCAACAACCACAAAAATAAATATGCCAGGGTTATATCATACAGGTCACAACAGTCCCTAATGTTATGTACAACATAGGTTTTATCCTTAATTTTGAATGCTGTATTGCCTCTTGGTACGTTTATTTGTAGCCTTCGAGTGTATATGAAGCAATTAGGGTTGAAAAATGTAAAGAAAATAAACAAATACAATGCAACTGCTTATAGATTGAGCATTAAAGACCTCTGGGATTGAGTGCCACATCAGTAACCCTTAAAACAGCAATGACGACTAAATATAACACAAACTGATCAACAGTCAAAAATGCAAAACAAAACATTTGAAAATCAAATTTGAAGGGCACATTTAGTCCCACAAGTGTGTAACACAGCTCAAATTAGTGACATAAAACAACCAAATACTCTATTTATAAAAATGTAAATTATATATTTATTCATTTGGAGTATATTAAAGATATCCGAAAACACACAAGCCAAGCAGATATTTCAGCTTTTGTCAGTAAAACATTGCCTGTGAGATTAAAACCAGCCAACACACGGCAGCTACCCTATTGCACATCATCACAATGCAGAGCATTAATATGTGTTTTACTGAGAAAACACTTACACAAGATGAACTAATTACTGCACGAGACAGTAATATATTACACCCATAGAAAGAGTTACATGGATAAAGAAAACAAAGAAAGTAGAAAAAGTCAAGAAGGCCAGTTGAGCAGAGCACTATATTTAGCATAAATCCATGACATGATACTCTGATATATAATGGGCTTTTATTTGACCACATTATTAAAAATTTATATTTAGATCGTGACCAAAATTTGACCTTACAGAGCTCAAACTGTTCTGCTGTCACACTCAGAATCAATAACTTCCACATTCATTAGTAAGAACCTGCCTGAGGCACTCACAAGGCACACAGCTCTCAAACAGGTACTGTAGTTAAACATCTGGGGACAGAAATCATTTTCCAGTGCATTTTTAAAGCAGTACTTAAAACTCCATGTTAGATAACAGCGTTGCTTTACCTCTCAAATATCAGGAAGACTTCCTGTTGTTCATAAAAACTTGTAATATTCAGCTTACAGATCAAACAAAAGCATCTAGAAACCAAATGTAACCAAGGTAATCGCCTCAATTTAGTTTTGTAACAGAGGGTTAATAGTGTAACATTATCCTTTGAGATCGTTCAAAGTGCAGTGTTACTTTGCATAATGAATCTGTTCTTCCAGTCCTGAGATTTAATCCACATTCTGAACGTATAGATCTCCACAGCAGTACACACCCCTTTAAATTAATTTCTTGTTTCCCTAATTCTTTCATCATAAACCAGATCCCTTCTGTGCACTGAACCATCACTCTTGTAAACATAGACCTTCATAAACATGGTGCAGTTCTATCTTTATCAAGGGTTTGATTACATCCATATTTTAGCATCGTGGTCCTCTAGTGTAACTCAAGGTGTAAACAACATTAAAGTCGTCAATAGCAGAAAATTAAGTCACAAAGAGGGAAAGTGGTACAAAAAAAATCTTTAAACACACAAATATGCACACCTCTGTCACTAGAATCCTTCATTAATAAAAACTATAGTTGTTGGTTTCCAAAAGTAAGCTACATCTCAAAATAAAGGAAAATAAACCACATGAAAGCAGCAAAACTGCCATTAGAGTGAATCAGCCTGAGCCTGAAAAGCATGATCCATTTTCTGATTTTTGACAAACGTTCATCTTTGCAGAGCATAATCATCTCAAATTCGTTGTGCACTTTGGTTCTGGTTAAGATTTTACATCTGTTGTCATTTCTACAGCTAACTTACCAGAAATTAAATACATATACATAGACACATAAGCAAAAGTAACCTCTGGAGAAGGTTGTCCTGTTAAAAACAGTTCACTGCAGCCCGACGATGAGACCTCTTAGTACCTCTCGTCACCGGGACGTCCGACAGCAGACCTTCAATGTGCCAGGTCAGTGTGACTGGAACTCAGGTCCCGCGACTTCCTTAGACTATTATTTCGTTCCTGATGTAAATGAAAAGAAAGAGACAATAAATGGATAAAACAACTAGGGCTGGGCGATACATAGGGAATTATATATATTATGCGCATTGCATCAGCCGGTTCTTTGAATAGCGGCAAATCTTTGTCAGCTGTTTTTAAAATGAACGCCAGTTTATACACAGAGCCGTAGATCACTGAGAAGCTGCGCCACTGAATCACCCGCGAAACTAATCAAAGAACCGGCTTTGCTGACAATGGGTGTTTCTCAATGTCAAGGAAGGATCCTCGGAAGCCAGAATTTCGAGGATGCTACGTCATTGACATCCGTCGAA
>JAUCMT010000024.1:2626-22140 GCA_032357475.1 Enteromius thamalakanensis | reverse complement strand
TTTCTTAATGCCTGTTGAACATAACAGAGACATTTTATGATTATTACAATAAATTTCTTACCTAATGCTCCTTTAATTTTAAAATATTTTTGGAAAGAAGTTTTGGAAAGAAAGCTTTTTTTATCATCAAAAATAATGTAAAGACTGTAATATTTTATATTACAATATTGAATATATTTTAATATCATTACACACAAATATTAAGCTGCAATATGTTTTTTTTTGTGTTTTTTTTAACATCAAAGCGAAAAGGTTTCTTGAGCATCAGTGAGCAAGAAACATTTCAAATATCAAGAAAACATTTTCTATATATATGTATATAATCGACTGTATCTCCAGGTATGATCTAGCGCAGAATGACTCTATCCGTGAAATCGAGGCAATCAGGGGCCGCGTCTCAGTGCTGCGGGAGGAGGTGCTCCGGCACGGTGCTGCAGGACAGGGGACGGAGCTGCAGGGTCTCCTCTCACACCTGGATCAGGTGGACACTGGGCGAAATCCCTGCATCCGGGAGGCACGGCGCAGGGCCGTGTTAGAAGTTCAGGCGCTCATCACCTTCCTAGACCTCTGGGAAGCCCTCGGGCGGCGTAACCCCGGACAGGACGAGCCTCCGCCTCATGCGGCCGTGTGGCGTGTCTTAGGCAGCCTGTGTGACCTGCAGGCTCAGGTTTTGGGATTTGACGGCAAGAGGGCTGACAAGAGCTACATGGTATTGGAAGAACTACTGACCAAACAGCTTCTGGCTCTCGATGCTGTGGACCCTCAGGGCGACCAGGGGACCAAAACTGCCCGCAAGCAAGCTGTTAAACATGCCCAGAACATCCTTAGTTACCTGGATATGAAGACAGATGAGTGGGAGTACTGAGAGGCAGATGGAATAAGAAGCTGCAAACAAAAAGGCAAAGGTTTTTTTGCCTCCTGTACGACATACGAGGACACGGCCGTGCCGAGGATACAGGCCAGGGGCGGAATTTTTCATTTGTATATAAAAGACTATGTGCATCGCTGTGGGCAGCGAGCCTGTTACCCATGATGCACTGCACCTGCTGCTTTTATTGGTCCATTACTGGTCCCTGAAAGCTGCCTTTCTCCTGGCAGAAGGAAACATGATTTCTACTGCACACGAAGCGTTTGTTTTCATGACAATAACCCATGATCTTTTGATTTGAATCTGTGCTGTTGATTGGTGTGGTGTGGTGCTAAACCCTGTTCTGCTGCCAAAATCTGCTTCCTGCTTTTTCCCCACATGCCTGGGTGGAGCGCATTTCAGTCTTTATCGCGGTGTGAGTACATCAGCTCTTCATTCATATCCCAAGCGCATTTATCCCATTATGACCACAACAGGTTGTGCAACGAGCCATTTCCTGTTAATCACACATAACGGAAAATGCAGCCCAAGCTTAGTGTCCCTAGGTTTAATCTCTTCTCAATTGCACTTCCAGAGCCTGAGCTCCTCTTGCTACAGTTATTAGCCGCGTATAAACAACAACTGATCCGAAGGGGATAATGTTTTAGCATTTCCTTGCATCTTCTACATATGTCACAGTTTATGTTAAGAATATTGTGTTTTACAGTAGAATAAACAGTTTGTGACATCAGTTTAAAGGTGAAGCGTGCCATCTGTGTCAAATTAACATGAAATGACATGCTTCATCTTTAAAGAAGGCTACAAAAAACAAACAAACAGTCAGATTTCTAAATCTTCCTGCAGTTTTGTCAGATTTCATAGAGGACTGTGGCCAAAATTGTATTGTGGTATTGTCTTTGGAGACGTTTCTTTTTACTATGGTGGAGAAAGAATAGAAACTAGTTCACAGGGATTCTTCTCCATTGGTTTTTTGCTGTTAGGCAAAAAGTGCCTGTGCAAGCGGCTAGGGAATCGAGCAGAGACTGAAAGTGTGTGTGTCTGTGATTGTTAAAAAAAAAATACAAAAAAAAGTGGTGCGTGCTATTTTGGTGGTGAGACTGATCAAAGTGGACAGGGGCGTTCTAGGACATTTTTATCGGAGCGGCAGGGAGAGACAGCAAGCTATCAAACAAACTCAAACTGTGGCTACATTCACACAGATCAGTGTGACCCAAATCTGATTTTTTTTTCTGTTACACATGATAGATTTCTTTTTTTTGGGATGACAGTATACTATAAACCAATATAGATTTGGTTCACTTTCATATGTGGGTATAAAATTTGATAAAGCGAGTCCCTGTGTGACTTAAGTGTGAATTTAAAGGGTTTTCATCATATGTTTGTCTCAAACAAATGTGAATTCTAATCTATAAAGTACTACACATAAAGTATATTTTCTTATTCGGTTCTTTTCTGTTTACTCTCAAAATATTGTGAAGTTTAGTTTGTCTTTGAACTATATTATTTGGCACCACTGTGGATTTTTCTTTGGCCAACATGAATAGTTATCTAGAGAGCAGATAACTAATAGCCCATGGGAAATACTGTATGTCATTCAAATAATTTAATGATAACTTGCTACTTTAAACTACATAGTGTTTAATTCAATTCAAATTTATTTATATAGTGCTTTTTATGATAGAAATCACTGCAAGAAAAAATATATGTTTATATATTGTAGAAACTTAATATATTTAGCTTATGGCAAAATATGGCAAGTGCTTTTCTTATAGCATATTTCATTACTTTCATTATATTATTATTATTTTTTTATAATAGTACTGTCAAACGATTAATTGCATCCAGAATAACATTTTTTGTTTTACATAATCTGTGTAGACTGTGTATAGTAATGTGTATATAAATACACACACGCATTTATATATTTCAGAAACATTTAGTTTTTATATATTTAATTTATAATATAAATAATATGAATATAGACTTAAATATTTTAAAAATATATACTGTATATGTGTGTATTTATATATGCATAACAATTATGCACAGAACACACATTAAGCAAAAACTTTTTTTTGGATGAAAACTACACTACCCATGATTCTGCAAAGAAATCTCCACCAGATATAGAGTTGCTTTCATGAACAAAAACAAAAACATCTCTATGAGAAATACACTTCTGCAAAATCTTTCTGAACCCAAGGCTGCTGTGAAACATTTGCACTTCATTAAGAGCACACTGAAATTAAACAAACATGAATTTTCACGCTACTTTTTTTGTTTGTTTGTTTGATTCACAAAAAAAAAAAAAGAAAGATAATATGCATTATCCATTGAGAAGATTGTTTGCTGATTTGTGGAAGCAACATAAAGGATGCCAAATAGGTATATACAGAATACTGAAATAATTAAAACCTGACAATACAAGTTAAATGTTCTAATTTATTATGGTATTATACATTTGATTATTTAAGTTGTTAAAAACATGTCAGGGTCAGCATGCATGGCATTTGGAACAAATCGTCTAAGCGAATAATTCAATGACTCACTCCTAAAGATACTTGTGATTCTTGAACGAATCTGTATTTTTTTAAAGAATCACTTGAGCATTGTTTGATGAGGCCCACGTTTAAAAGGTCAGATGAACAACTATTAGAAAATAACTTGGGCACTTTGGCTTGCTGTGAAATGACCTGTTGGATGAGTGTTTTATAGAAAGATGTAGGAGTAACATGTCTGTGGTTAAAATCGCAGGAGTATCCAGTTCCACTGTTTAAAAATTAATCACAGAGGCCAGGTGATCGCCATAAACCTTTGCCAACACTAATGATGAATTGAATTTTGGGAAATAATATAGTGTCATCTCAGAGGCTCTCGCAGTTCATTTGAGCTGCCTGTAGGTTACAATGGCTTGTTTTGAACCAGAACAGTAACAGTCCACCGATAGCTGTTTATTTTGGTCGTGTCCCACTTACTGTGTGGACACTACCCTCTGTCCTGCTCCAGATAAGGGCACGTCCAGATAAACTGACTGTCAGCAGTCATGAAGAAACACCAGTTATCATCAAAGAATGTAGGATGTGCTTGGATTATCAAAGGAAATTCTTTGAAAAGAGCTGAAGAAAAAAGGAAATGCAATAGGTTGTGGTCAGAACAGATGAATCCAGACTCTGGCATGAGACGGCCATTGTCTGGAGAAGTCCCTGCGGTGGAATTCCACATCAGTCAAGGTGAAACACTCACTCCAGCAGCACTTTAAAGCCACCTTGCACTAGGCGTTGGCGTTGTTTTGTGCACCTCTTCTAAACCCACATAGAGATGGCAAAGACGTGAGCTAATATTAGCAACGTTAGTTCTGCGCAACCAGACCTTTTACTGTTTGTGAGGATTAGGCTTTTTTTTCTTTTTCCAAGCACAACACTGCGGGTAAATATGGTCGACGCTCCTCATTAAATCCGTGTGATGTCACTATTTGTTAATGCAGTAGAACTGCTAGGTGCTAGAAAATAGCAGGAATGTATCTCGTTTGCAAATGTTGATACCTGTCTCTCCACTGCACTGTTTTCTGCCTTGAGGTCACTAGAGATTTTGAGCAATGAGGGGCTGTTCACACGAGATGTATCCTTGTTTTCAAAAGCAGCTAGATGGGAAACAAAATGGAGCAAACTGCAGGGGTTTTCCAAGCTGAACTGTGAACATGACACAAAAATAGTTTTTCGCAAAAATGTAATGTTATGGAAGTAGCGGCAATGTGGTTTTTCATTCATTCGATGGAGGCAAATGTGCTGAATGGATAGTGCAGTAAATTATTTCATTACATTAATACATTACGTATTCATTCAAGTTAGGTGGGTGCATCACAGACCAAAAGAAAATTGGAAACCTCTCCCAAAAAATTTTTCAGGAAGGAAAAATCATTTCTGTCGATGCCGGGTTACTAAAATGTACCAGATTTTGACCATTTCTCATCACTTAGATCTCATAGGAACACCCCCTGTAGGGCAAATGAAGCTTTCTAAGTAGTAATGCAGTAAAACGCAGACATTAAAATGTGAAATTCAGTAAACAACTTATTGATGAAATATACTTTGTACAGGCAAGCAGATGAACAGTTTCACATTAAGTGCTTTCCCAAAGAAAACCATTATAAGGAAAACACTGAACCATTAAGTAGATTGCATTCATATTGCAGCATCATCTGCTTTTTTATGTAAACTATGCATCATTAATACAAAGATTACTGAATTTTATATTTGAATATTTTTTTTATGGCACTTTAAGTTTCTTTACAATGTTTTGTCGTGCTGATATTGCAGCGGGAGCTAAATATACAGGGTGGGCCATTTATATGGATACACCAAAATATACACAATTAAATGGCCACCATGGTCACCACCCATCTTGAAAAGTTTCCCCCCCTCACATTTACTAATGTGCCACAAACAGGAAGTTACTTCTTCACCAACCATTCCCATTTTATTAAGGTGTATCCATATAAATGGCCCACCCTGTAGATTGCAAATAGAACTTCAAATGTATTCACATACCTTTGTTTCAATTTTTTGAGACATGATCTTTTGATTTCTCAATGATTTGAGTCATGAGACATGACAAGTGTTTGTGGCTGTAAAGGTAACAGGCTTTTGGTGCAGTTCTATGGATGTTTTTTCCCTCCAGCTCTATGAACTGGTCACGTGACTGAAAACTATGGATAGCTAATTGGGTTGGGCGATGTCGACCAATTTGGCATCGTACTATGTCTAATTTGAAACATCGCGATGGACGATGGTATCGTCGTCGTAAACACCAAGCCCCGCCCCACGACTGACAAAAATAATGTGCCCGCGAGCAGGTGAGAAAGGATCGCGCGCAGGACTGATCGCGCGCAGGAGTGATCCCGCGTGAGTTCTTGTATTGCGCGAAGATGACATATCAAGTGCGCGCAAGGGTTTAAAATGAGCTCGCGGGCCCCATTTCTTCGTTCTCCTCTCGCAGAAATGATTTACCGCGCTCGACAGCATCAGTGGTGCGCTCGCTTAATATTAATATAGATTTGCCGCCATAGATTAAGTGTGTTTTTCGCGAGCTGGTTGCTGCTGCTGCTGCTGCGGCAGGGCGGAGGATCGCGATTCCGGCTCAGCATCGTGATGTCTATCGGCCATCAACTATCGACCCAACCCTAAAAGCTAATAACAACAAACAGGTTAAAACAGTTGCCAACGTATTCCATCATTACAGCCACAAAATGCTGTCCAACATCTGAATTAAAATTCCGTTCACATTTAAAAACATTTAAGACATCATTCCTTTATTTCAAAAATGGTGTCTATTTGTGTTTGCAAAGGTGTTCTGTTTTAGGGTTAAAGGAAATTTACCTTAACGGATAATGACCTGACAGAAAATCACTAGTACATCATCAGTGCATGAAGTTTGATATGCTATTTTATAACCAATTGGTATTTTACAAGGTAGCTAATTTGTACAACCTCGCTCAATTTAACTGAAAACTCCCAGATTTGAACATTTCTAGTTACTCTCCTCACAGTAGCTAATAACAACAAACAGGTTAAAACCGTTGCCAATTGTATTTCACCTTCACAGCCACAAAATTCCAACATCTCAGTTTAAATGCACTTTTTACATATTACAATGTTTTAGGGTTAAATTTACCTTAATGAATCTTAAGGTTTAGATCAATTCATAAGTTTGATATGGGTATGCTATCTCATGACCAATTCGTAAGAGGTAGCTAATTCGTACGACCTCGTTCATATGATTTTGTATGATTTGTCTAGGTCCAGTGATGACTAGGTTTAGGAAGAAGGTTGGGGCATTGAAATGAATTAGAAAAGCCCGAGTTGGCACAGTTCAAGTTCTCATTCTTTTTACATGCAGTGTAAATCTACATCCATATTCCATTAGCTGCCAGAGCCCCCGTCTATCCACAGTCTGTCAGACGATTGGTCTGTCAGATCTGAGTCACACCGATATCTGCAGAACTATCTCCATGGTTACGATCACAAATCAAATCCATTCTGATAGTTGAATGACACTCGATAGCAGATTATGGCACTTTATAGGTCAACGAGTCCTCTAGGGATGTATTAGAGATTCTTTTATATGTGCTGAATTAATATTATCTTGATTGTATTACAGGACGAGCTTTAAAAACAGAGATATTTGACATCGAGACCAAGTTCAGGCTCTATTCCTGCTTTAATGTAATGAGCGAGCACTGCACCTGTCTTTTTATACTTTGTTTACGGCAGTTAGTCTTGATTAGTAGTGTTATGACTGACGTGAGATGAGAGGCGGCAGAATTGATGTTTGGAGTAAAACACCATGCAGTGTGATGCATTAAAGGAGTTCTTCTCATTTTTATGAATGCCACCGTACTAAAGTTCATTACACAAGCTACAAACAACATGAAACCCATTACTCTGCTTGCAAGATGAAGAATGTCCATCTTTTTTATACCAAAGTTGTTTTTAACTTCCATTATCTTTTTAATCACTGAAATTCAGTAACTAGAAAAGCGAAAACATCCCATTTTTGCATTGGCTTTTTTCTTATGTGATCTGGTCTGTCTGGAAGAATGTGTTTTCGTGGTGATCTGTGAGATTGTCTAAATGTATCATGCTATTTATGATGTTCGACGCATTGTGTATATTGTCCGGTTTATGCTTGTTAAACAAAAGGAAGGGAAAAAAAGAAAGCACATTAAGGTCAAACTACTGTGTGAATGTTTTGGTCAGCGGGGTTGTTTGATTTTTACATGTCTGGATTGCTAAATAAAAGATGGTGATCTGAAAATGACTTTTGTTTGTGGCAAGGTATTAATTATGGGCTGGGATCTCTCGACCTGTTTCCATGGCAACCCTTGGCTGTGCTCACAAAATAGGTGCTCAAAAAAAGAATTGGTTTTGCCTGAAATACAGAGTGCAGAAAATACCCCGGCACACTTCGTTTGCTAAATATATCTGCATAAGCTGATGTAGTTATGATTCAACTGTGTCATAACTGTCAACAGATTTCAGCATCACAAGCCTGGAAATCTCTGACTAGATATATTGGCTTATTGCGAAATGTAATGCTGCACAAACTAATATTAATTTTAAGCTAAGCTAAAACAAATATCACAGCATGATGTTAATGCAGTAGCATGTATGTATGTATGTTTGGATATATATATATATATAATTGAGCACTCCATGGTGATTATTAACATGAAATTATACAGCCCTGGCTTCCTGTTTCACAGAAATATATATAGGAGGGAAAACAATTATTTTCAATCAACATAAAATGTTATATGAAAGAGGACGTGTGTCTGTATCGTTCTGGCCTTCTCGGCATGGTGAGAAGAAGAGTTTGAGTGGTTGAAGACTCTTCAAGGACCATAGTTGGAGACTTGCAAAAAAAAACAGTTGAGTCTCAGGGTCAGAAAACAAAAAAACAAACCACCTCCGCAGCACACTTTCTGCATTAGCACTCTTACACACAAAAGGAACCTCACTGTTTCTCGTCCCCGGGGCACTCTCACCCTGCAGCAGTTGCAGTATTGATCTGACAGAAAATGCATTCTGTTTCCACCAAGATCATTGCAGTATATGAGGGATGGAAGAGAACGGTCAACACATGCTCATGACCCCATGACAGCAAGGACATCATGGGCCCTGAGGGAAGAGTGACAGATGGAGAAACACACACAAACAACCACTGTGGGCCCAAAGACAAATGAAGAAAAGTTAAGTAATTAGATGCTTAAATGTTGCTATGATTAAAGTAAATTAGATACAAACCAAATACTAAGACATTCTGAAATTAATTTCATATACAGTACTGTGCAAAAGTGTTATTTCTATTTTTAGCCGTAGTGTGTCAGTTTGAAGTATTAGATTACATTTCTAAACATTATTTTTGTCATTAATTGTAATAATGCAGTGAGATTATTGTCTGACAACAGCCAGTGCTCCACACAGAGATCTGATCTGATCATCATCAGTCTGTCTGGAGTCACACTGAGACAGACTCAATCCAGAAGAACTGTGACAACGTCTCCAAGATCAAGAAAAAAACCTACCTGAAAAACTCTGGGCAAGTGTACCTCAGAACAGAAGTTGTTTTACCAAAAGCTGTGATACCATATATTTATTTGATTTAGTTAATAGAAGTAAATTGATTAATTAAATCTATTTATAGCATTATTTTTGAAAGCATCCTCATTTTACAGCATTTTAACAGGAGTGACTAACAGTACTGGAGCTTTCCAGGTAGTTTTTTTTAATGAATCAATTAACTTCTATTAACTAAATCAAAGTCAACTCTTTCTTTTAACAGACAAGGTGCACTTTCAGATTTAAAACTTTGCAGGATGTTTTCATTCACTTACAGCTGCTTTGTACACTGCATTAAAAGGTAATTTTCCAAAAATACATAATGTTTTTGAAATAAATATTTACAGGAACAAAAATACAGTAAAAACTGCAGTACTGTACAATATAAAAATGTAAAATGTATTTATTTAAATATATTTTAAAATGTATTCCTATGATGCAAAGCAGTGCATTTTCAATTTAAAATGTTCATATAAATTTAATTTACATGTTTAAAGCAGGGGGCTCATTAAAAATGTTGCGATAATGCACTCAGGCACATACTGCTGTCTCATATTATACCTGGCTGAATCTTGTTTGCTATTGCAGTCACCACCAGATGGCAGCATGTGACTAATATGAATGGTAATTCGGTCTCAAATACAGTCTCCTGTTAGTTTATGGAGACAAACACACAAAGGTTAAATAGTGCAGTTATTTCACTGCATTCAATGAAAGGTGACAGCACAACAACAGCAATGGGAATCTGAATCCACTCACCAACTGGCTAAGAAGAGTCTGTAACAGGCGCCTTAATGGTGTGCAGTACTTCTACTGTATCACTGTAGGTAAATTATTTCTCTTATCTGTCATCTGTTATGGATCTGTTTTCACACATCAGTTGCATAAGTAACTTCCTGGATATATAACAATCACGCCTTAAAACTTTGAGCTGTTCCCAGTTTAACCTTTCATGGTTACGTGTGTTCACACCCACCCCCCACAACTCAAACACATGAGAGCCATTGTTAACCTGTTATATAACTCTATTCCCGTTAGATTCAGGTCACGCTAACACATGTATGTTAACAATATCCTTTCTTACAAAGATCTTTGTAGTCTGAAATGGTTGCTTATTGGCCTGCTAAGGTGGTCTAATGGTGAGTGAAACGGTGTAATATGACAGTAAAATTTTTAACAGGATAAGTGTGAATTCAAATATATCAAATAAGTGTGTGTGTGTACTCTATAATTTAAAAAAAATTAAAAAAAAGTTGTTTCTACCCACATCAAATCCCATTCTTAGCTGTTAGTGGAATTGGGATTTGATAAGGGTTTCGATACAAGATACCTTATTCTAAATATTCTCTCTGAAAAATGCCTCTGGAATGCAGGTTATGACAGCCTAAACAGCAGCTTTAGCCTGACAGTCACAGCTGCAGAAGCCATTCCCATTTATTATGCTTTCTGTGAGAAATCCTTCCAAACCCAAGTTCATTACACAACCACAGAATGAGTTTGTCCCAAAACATAGCAGTTTTGTTCTTTATCTTCTGATTTCAAAACACTATTATTGAATGGACATTAAAGGAAGTCTAATGAAACATTTATCAGCACATCTGTTTTGTGTTTTCTCAGTCAGCTATTAAATGGGACTATATCTGGCCAGCAGCCACACAACAGCTGGATATTACCCACCGGTCTTTGAGTGCATTCACACATGCAACACTCAACAGACAAAACCCTATGATAAACCTGCTGCTAGAATACCTTGGGGTGTTTATTATGTTTATGGAATAAATATTCGTTAACAATTACCATGGTGTACATTGTTTAAATGTTTTTTTTTTAAAGAAATTAATAGGCTACAAAAGGAACAGCAATAAGGTTACAACACATTTATATTTTAATGATTATTAAACAATATTAATGCTAAGTATTACTGTTTTTGATCAAATAATTTGCCTTGGTTAGCAGAAACATTTTATATAATATATAAAAAATCTTGCCAACTCCAGCTTTTGAATGTTAGCTAGTGTACTTTTAAAAAACAATGTTTTAAATTGAAAAATAAAAAATATTAACCTTTAGTTTTAGTACCAAACATGCTAACTCTATATCAATCTAACAACATAGTGATTTTCAGTTTATTATCCATGGCTTTATTTCCCTGGTTTGTCCATTAGAGAGCAGCTTCGTCTAACACATGAGCAAACACACACACATCTTGAAAGCACGAGGACTTTTTCCAGTGTGTACGTGTCACGAGGGAGGCCAAGCTAAAGTCTGAATGCAGAGAGGAGTGTGGAACACCCTGAAGTTTAATTCAGCCCTGCATAGAAAATATGATTCAAATAAACATCAACACAGTGCACACAGCACGGCAAACAAGCACAGGGTGAACAGGCTCGACAGAAGGAAGTCTGTCTCGCACCGTTGCTTATTAGTCATCATCAGCTCAAGAGCAGCAAACAACTAACCAAAGGAATTTAGACATTCATCCGATACTACAAGTCACCAGAAGCTTTAGAAAGTGGGCATAAAAGATTATTACTACTGTTGTTAACATTAATAAGTGTCCATCCTCACTAAAGTGAAATCCAAAACAACTTTATGCTAGGAAGTTACACTTGGTGTTCCAGTCTTACATTTAAATGTTGCTCAGCACGATTTTGTGGGTAATACAAGTTCAAAGTGATTTAAAAAAGCATTTCAGATAATAACACGGGTTAGAGGCCAATGTCCAGCTATTACATATTTACAGTGAGAAATGAGGGAAAGCAATGCAATGTTCTGTGTGAACGACCCCTTGTGTTTTTACCATTATAACTGTCTGTTCAATGTCAGCACAGAATTATATAATATTTTATTCAATCGGTCACCTTATCTTTCAATATGTGTATATGGTAGCATAAATTACTGATAACATCACTGTTATATGATCTTTTTGATGTGATAAAATTACAAAAATTAAAATGAATTTAGGTGGATTCAGGTAAACTGGGACACACTACTAATGTTCATCCTATTGTATTGTTTTGGTTTTAGGACAACTTTGATGAAAGGTTTTGATCCAACTCAAATGTTGACTACTATATATAGTGCCATGTTATCATAAAGTAAATATATGGTCATGAAGTGATATTAATATGGACAAATGAAATAAGTAGTGAGGTTATAACAATGCATTTTATTCTAACACAAATGCTTTTTACTCTAGACACACAAGAATCAAATTTCAACATAATTAATGTGAAATATCAGTCATTTAGTTAGTTTTGATACTTACAAGAAGTTAATTCTTCTAAAAAACTTTAACATTGCTTTTACTTAAGTATAACAGTAGGATATTTTATGCAAACCCAGACAGGGTCAAAACACAGTCATTTCAGCCGACAGGAAAAAATGTGTTGTGAAATGGCACGGCTGTAGTGAACGGAGTGTATTTACCACAAACTCATGATTCACTGTGAAATGACCCATGATTCAAAACCTACAGCCACCTCCCTATTCATGCCTGTGGACACTGCGACATTCATCCGATACTACAAGTCACCAGAAGCTTTAGAAGCTGCCATAAAAGATTATTACTACTGTTGTAAACATTAATAAGTGTCTATCCCCACTAAAGTTAAGTCCACTACTGAAAACAACTTTATTCTAGAAAAGTTAGGTGTTTCAGTCTTGTGTTGCTCGGCATGATTTTGTGGGTAAAATCTAGCAATTTTAACAATAATCTGCAATAGATTTGCTAATTTTTTATTTTTTTCTACAAAAATATATCTATATTAAACACTCTTTCTACATGCAGATAGTCATCTTATTGCATATTTTTTATATGCTCTTGATTCCAAATGCCTTTAACAATTTGTTGGATAATTACATAATGTTGGCTGTACTGTATAAAGTGTGGCAGTAATAGATATACTATGAGGTTTGCGGCTCTGAAACAGGAACAGCAGGTTTTCTGCTCTCATGTACTTTGGCCAGGAGGAGTATACGTGCGCCTCTGCACATGCCTCCCGACATACATCAGTCTGCTCTAGTAAAGTAAAACCATATGTTTATTGCATCTCTCCTTGTGCTTTTTTACAGTGCAGCAGGCTTTTACTGTAAATGTACACATTCTTTACTTTGGACGGCTGTGCTTTTTGTCACCTCAAAATGCAACTTTTGACTATGAGATCATATCAATAAATGGTCTAAGGTCACACTGATTGTGTCACTAAACTTCTTATTTGCTCACATTTCAGTATCTTATCTTGTCTGCACAAATGCATGCGCACTGAAAGACAATTAGCGCAGGTAGACTGAAAGCACACGTATGATATGCTATCTGTGCCGGCTGTGACCGCATAGCCTGTAAAACAGTCACATGATGCAGTCAGCTTGGTTTTTGACAGGTTGATGGGTTTGATGCTTTGTTTTTTGCATTATTTTAAGTCTATATGGCTCATATACTCATGAGTATGACTATACTTCAGACTAAAACTGAAGAGCTAAACTGGGAACTAAAATCATTCAACTTTTCCAAAGTAAACTGACACATGCAGGAAGAAACCTTTATGACTGTATAATCTTTTATAGTCTTATTCTGTAGCCTAAACTACATATGAAACACACAAACGATGCGTAAACCTGTCTTGCTGTATTACCAGTTAGTATTTTAAAATACATTTTTGGATTTTCATTTTGACATTAGTTTAATTTTTTGTCATTTTATGTATTATCATAATTATTATTGGCTTTTTTAATGATTATTTAGGTTTATTTTTAGGTTTATTTTAGTTTTATTTTTTAATTTATTTCCAGTCATTAATTTTAGTGCATCAACTTAGGCTTATCTTTGATTAGTTCCACATTTCTAATTTTCAATTTAAAGGGTTAGTTCACACAAAAATGAAAATTCTGTCATTAATGACAAATTAAGATATTTTTGATGATATCAGAGAGCCATCTGTCCCTCCATAGACAGCTAGTAGAATTTTTCTTTCCGCAAAGAAAACAAAAATAACACTTTATACTTAACCATTCTTCTCCATGTTAGAGAACATTCCTGCGTAAACATGCGCTTTCCTCTAGACGTAAGCAGCCGCAATTACGCACATGCGCGTGCTTTCACACCGAATGTACTGCGCTTGCGCACTGACTGATATCGCCTGAGAAATAAGCTTTTTATAACGTTATTTGAGCAAAATAAACAACATTTATTACAGAGTTGTGGTGATTTCAAATATGAAATTTAATCGTAAGCTTAGTGAACAATTTGGGAGAATTTGATGTTTCTGGATCTGGATAATACCAGTTGTATTATGGGTTTGAAACGACACGAGGGTGAGTAATTAATGACAAAATTTTCTTATTCAATTTTTTTTTTTCTTTTACATCACCTTTGCCTTGCATCAGGTGTTGTATCAACCAAAAATGTTATATGTGCTCCTATAGTAATTTGCATTAAAAATATATATAAATAAATACGATTGCAGTTTCATCAGCTATTGCCATTTCTGCAGGGAACATGTTCAGACAATCGTTGAGCAAACTGAGTCTGTGGGAGTGCGAAGTCAAGCTGACTGACCTTTCATTGACATAATGAACATTCATCCTCCCTCTGAGAGCAGTACATCAAATACTGGAATTCGCCGAGATTTCTCAATGATCTCTGAATCAGAAGATGGAGAAATATAAATGAATTGTAAATGGCTGAATCTAAATTGCATCCAACTTAATTATTATGAGCTGCAAAGAGCACTTGAGGAGCACCTGAGGCACAGATCTGGAGATCTGGGCAGTACTCCAGATCTGGAGTGAATGGTTTGGAGTGAACGTGACACTCTCAGGGCAGATAACCGGTCTGAATCGTCTGACCTCTTATCTCTGTGTATTACTGTGGCCTTGTCTTTATGTTTATAATCAAAAAATCATATAAAACAATCGGAAAAGTAAAAAATGGGCTTGAACTTTGAGCAAACAATAAAATCGAATCAAACTTCAGACAGGCAGGCCTCTAAAACCGGTAGGGAATATATACAGACATAAAATAGAAGACGTGGTTAAACTGAAACATAATATTATGTCCTCTTCATGGAAACCTGTAAATAAGACCCAACGTGCACATTTTTCTGAATAATCAAATACCTGAACTGGCTCGAGGCGTTTTAAACCAGAGAATCCCAGAGCAAGCTGAACAATAAGCTCCTCACGGATTTAAGATCAGCATTTCTAACCTGGAGACACAGTCTGGCTTATGCACTTATGAGTTTATTATTAAACAGCATCTCATCAGAAAAGGTTCATGCTCTGTTCGTTTTAATATTTTCTAGCTCTACATTTTTCTAGCTCTACAGAAAGATACACGCTGCAGGCATGTTATGGCTCTTAGATAAACTCAATTCAGTGCATACTGTAGGTAACTTTAGGCTTTGGGGCATTTACTCACCAGCACATTTCTATTAATAACCAGTCACGGAAAAAAAACTTCATCCTGCTTCCCTTTTGCAGAACAATACCTTCTGTTTATGATATCCACAAAAGACACAAGGATTAAACACACACACACACACACACACACACCTTTGTGTTCTTGTCGAGTTGGAGACTTTACATTGACTGCTATTGTTTTACCTACCTAATGACTAACTATCTTTCATGTCAAGTACAAAAATTTCAAAGGTTTATCTTTATGATACTGCTAGAAATTTGCCTGGTGTCGTGATTATAAGGCATGGAAGTCCTAGCTGCTAAACTGAGCTTGTGTAATTGTTAACAGCCAAAGTATCACCAGCACAAGCTGTGTTTGTGCTCGGCTTACACTACTTTAGCTCATCAATGCCACTTTTTTCTGGATTAAAAGAGCTGAACACCAGGATCTGAGAGTGAGGGGTGGACAGAGGGAGAGAGAGAGGTGCTTATATGAACGAGAATGTGCTAAAAGTGGTGTCTGGGTATTTATAGCTCACAAGCACCTTTGTGTGTCTAGAATAGATGCCAGTCACTGTGATTTACAGTAAAGCTGTTAACAGTAAGGAAGAAACAGGGCGATACACATTTGCTACAAATTTTTTTTTAAGAGAAACATCTTTACTTGTTTGCTATTGTTTTGAAGGTTCTATTGCATCAGTGAAATAAATAACTTAAAATGTTAAAAAAAGTATTGGCTACTATATTTTATTTTCTTGAAAAAAAATTAAAATATCTTTACTAAGTCCAAACTAATTATATCACTCAAAGATTTCCAAAGCGATGTATAGAAATTGATCCACTGTGTTAAAAATGCTGTAGGGTACATTCCTTGATTTGTCTTTTTCAGGTACACAGAGAACTATGGCACATTTTGTGTCCTCTCCATTATAACCTGGAGTCTGTCTCAAGAAGTCACAGTCGAGGTCTTGCTGACAAGCTGCTTAAGGATTTTGTGAGGACTAAACCCCGTCACACAATGAGGTCGCTAGTGGGCATTCTCATCACTGGTTTCTTAGTAACGTCATTGTTGCCAGCGAATCAGGTTTCTTTCTTTCACTTTGTTTAACTGTCTTCTATACATATCTTTTCTTTTTTGCATTTTTCAACTAAAAAAGGGAAAAATAGTATTCACACACACAATAAATATTTTTGTTATTACCATTTATGATTATTTATGAACAAATGAAATGGAAATACATAGAATGTATTGTTTATATACATTTTTATATATAACACGCAATGTATATATCTATATATGTGTGCGTGTGTATATATGCACAATGTATACTGTACATGCAGTAGCCTATATTGCACCAAATACATTAATAAATATAGGCTATTGTATTCATTTATGTATTATACATAATCAAATGCATTTTATAGATTGTGTATGCAAATATGCAGTGTAACCCGTAGTGTTTACATTTACATTACATTAAATCATTCAGCAGACGTTTTTATCCAAAGCAACTTTACTTTAGGCAAACAGGTTACAATTTATTTTTATGCAGTTAATATTACTTTTAATATGGCACGTTTATTTGCCATCTAATCTTTTAAGAAGTAATATCTAATTTTACATCCTATTAGTTAATTATATCGGCCACGCCTTTCCATGCCTCATATTTTGAATTTATTTCCCTGTATGTCACCAGATCTCTGTTGAAATGAAAGGGATTTTGTCGCTGCGTGTTGTGTGTAGTGTGAACAGGGTTATTATTCCAGAGCCTCTGCTGTGGTTCAAACTTGAGGGAGACTCTCTCCACGCTCTGTTCCCATTCCTCACTCAATACTGTGCTAATAGAAAGCAGATGCATTAAACATAATACACCAGTCGCACTGCTACGTCAACTCTCCATCCCCCACATATGGATGTAATACATTAACAGATACAGGAAGAGCATTTGAGTTCCAGCATTATATAACCCACAATCCTCACACAGTAAGAGCTCAAAAACTCTATAGTCCCCCCAACATTTATTACTATGTATAACAGTGACACAAAAAATAAAGATAGGCTTGCATGGCATCAAACAAATTCTAATATTGCCGAGTAACTCATGCTTGCAATGAAATGGTAGTGTGACAGCAATATAGCTTACGGCTGTATATCACTGCATAATGCATTCTGTTCAACATACAGTTTTTTATAGCAAATATAAATATAATATAAAAATATAAATCATGCTATACACTAGCATGGCATTCCAGACACAGCTTATGATTGTATCTCTGGCTGCATGATTCAAACCCTCCATGTTTCCCAAAATAAAGCACAAAAGGTTTATAACGAGTGAGAGAGAATGTGTAAAAATAATAAATAAATCCACCTCTATACAGTATTCGTGAAGGTATCAGATTGCAGAAGGAAGGCCTTTTATGGACTCTTGAATAGATAGTTGCAGATATAACATTTACCAGATGTTGGCACATCTAGTTCTTTAGTATCTTTCATTCCACTTCCAAGTAACAAACATACACAACAGATCCAGAACAGGCCGTAACAGCCTTGAATTGAGAGCAGCAGCGGTGAGAAACTGCTGATATCACATAAATGAACGCAAAAGAAAACCTCACGCACAAAGGTTTACATAATGTCAACAGACAAACTTATTGTGACACATACGTCATTAAGGGCATGCATTTCCGAGTTATTGCGCTTCAAGTGAGGTCAGATGTCTGTGCACTAGTTGCATTCAGCAGCTGACAGTCACACAAAGCTGCAACCGCATAAAAAAAAGAAACCACAAAGGCAAGTTTTTATTGCAGTCCAATAATTTATTGCAGCAAAACAATCTACTTATTTAAAAAAAATTCAATAAAAGCATACAAAAAAACATCAGTCTGTACTAGTTTTTAAATGACATGAAGGGTTATATTGATGTAAAAGCCAATCTAGCTTAAAAAAAATCCAACATAAATTTGCATTACTCAAACTCTATAAGAGTCCCCATCAGCTTATGTCACGCTTCTAGTCACGTGGTTTGGTAGCAAAGGTGAGGTATCCGGTGTGTCCTGCCATTTCTCTGGGAGGTGTGGCAGTCCTGCAGATTACAGAGGTGTTCCTGGTGTTGTCCTCTTGACTAACATCTGGAGAGTTCTCCTCTGGTCCGAAGTCTGGTAGGGGCAGATTGACAGAACGAACATCATGCACCCGGAGCAGAACCTCCAGTGTGCAGATCTCCTCAAAGCCATGGTCTAGTAACGCCTCACAGGTCCTCTGGACCTGCTCTATACACGGCGAGAAGGAACAGAGACGACCTCCTGAAGACAAAGCCAAGAAGAGAAGCAATCAGCTAATTACTAAACTTTATTTGAGTCACCTAAAGAGAGTGATCAGGAGTGTGATTCATGCAACTCTAGTGCGGTTTGTTTCTGATGTGAATCTCGGAGGTGCTACTCATGACGCAATTCATGACTCCCGCATTCTTTAGAAATTTTGCATTATATTCATGAGAAACTGACTCGAGCCTATCAGTGTTGGTGCTTTGGAAACAAAACCACATTTAAAACTCTAAAGTAAAGCATAAAGTGCTGACAAACTAGCAACAGTACCCATGCATTTCGCCGTGTTCTCCTGCATAGGCATTTCCTAATGACAACTGCTTCAGCGATAGAGAAGCATTTCTACTGACTGTAGTCTGCAGTAGGGGTGAAGAAGGCTGCCTAAAGTTGGAGGATGCGCCAGCGTCACATAAATCTGGTGTGTGGGAACATTTTGGATTTCATGTTACCTATTAGAGGATGGATACAATTTGGACAGATATTTAGAAAAGATGCTCAGGTTCGGTCACATCAGCGTGAATGTACGTCTGTGTTATAACAGCGCTTTTCCACCTCCGAACTAGGGATGCTCATTTTGGTTATTTCTCATAACCGTCGCTCGTTAACCGATTATTAACCGGTTAACTGACAACATTATTTTAAATGAGAATTTAATTCAAAGGATAGCACCTGTGAACCGTTAAAAATAGTAATATTAATATCAAAGATGGCAACGTCCACAAAACTTAGTCTTAACACTTTCTGACATGACAGGCGCGAGTTCTTTCATCAAACCTTCATTAACCGACAGCAGCTTTGCGCGG
>JAUCMT010000023.1:120023-131778 GCA_032357475.1 Enteromius thamalakanensis | reverse complement strand
GAAAGAATGTGTGTGTGTGTGTGTGTGTGTGAGAGAGAGAGAAACAGAAAGTGTGTGTGTGTGTGTGTGTGTGTGTGTGTGTGTGTGTGTGAGAAAGAAAAAAAGTGTGTGTGTGTGTGAGAGAGAGAGAGAAAGAAAGAGTGTGCGTGAGAGAGAAACAGAAAGTGTGTGTGTGTGTGTGTGTGTAAGAGAGAGAGAGAAAGAAAGTGTGTGTGTGTGTGTGTAAAATATGTCTGAAAAAAATAAAATGTAAATGTTTTTGTAAAACGTATCACAAAAGTTTAGGTTTAATGTTAAAAAAATTAAACATTTAAAAAACCAAAACAAACCAAACAAAATGACTTAAGCTTAATTAAACTAAAATCAAAACAAACTAAACTGAAAGCAAAACAAAATGCTATTTAATTAAAACATGTTTTCTTAAATAAATAAGTTCAACTTGAAATACTAAAATGACTAAAAATGAAATAAAAATTGGAAATAAAAAGATAAACTAATACGAAAAGCACATAAAATGAAAAAAGTAGAATGAATCTGAAAATATTAAAATAAAAGTGACAAGTAAAAGTAAAATTGTAATAACCATAAATAAAAATAATACTAAAATAGCACGGATATAGATGCACACCATTTCTTGTATGTAATGCTTCTTTAGAATGAAACTTCAGCTCACCAAGACTGTGTTTATTTGATCAAAAATTCTGTAAAATCTGTAAAATAACTGTTTTCTATATGAATATATGCTGAAGTGTAACTGATTTCTGCAGCTCCAGTCTTCAGAAATCAGTGGAATCTGCTCATTTGCTTTATTTTGATGGATTTTAGCCATCAATGTAACATTATAAATGTCTTAACTGTCACTTTGGATCAATTGAATGCATCCTTTCTCAATAAAGGTATGAAGCTTCATTTGTGATGTTGATGTTGGAGCAGTAACAGAGAGGTGTGTGTTGGTCAGCACTGATCTGTGGTTGCAGACGTATCAAACCTCCTGCGTCGTGCAGCGATTGGCTGCTTTGTTCCGGAGGTTTAAGAGCAGTGTGGTTCGTACTCTAATCCGGCCTTTGATTCCCAACACAGCTGCACAAATCCATCAGCGTGGAAGTGAGAGACGAGAAACTTTAACCTTAAACACTCGTCTCGAGCTGCTCTTAAAGTCTGTGAATTAACTCAGAGCATTAAATCTCCTGACGAGCCTTAGGCAGGATTACACGATTCCAAAACTACATAAGCTCAGGAATCCTGTCCAGAACATGCTCAGGATATATTCAACTAAAAATATAATACATGTTTGAAAAAATTCTAAATTAGTGTGAAATTACATTATTTTTGCATAACAAAAAATTTTACTTTAATTATTTAACATTTAAAATGCATTAAATAAAGTAATGCAATATGAGTATATAATAAACAAAAACAAGTGACATTTATGTTTATTTGTGTTTAAAAATATAAACAAAACAAAAATATATATTAATATTTGGGATAAAATGTATTTATAATTATAGCTGTAACGAGTTTAATTTATTCTTATATAAATGTAATAAAATTCATTATATTATATTTTTAATATTAACAATATTAGCAATAAAATAACTACCAAAAAAAACGAAAAACTGGAGATTATGGTAATGCAACTTTAAGAGAAATTTAATTTAAATGATTCTCTGTGTAATATATTCATAAAACCATTATTAGTAATTGACCACATTTAATACAATATATATACATTTATGTAAGAACATTTTCATAAATAATTTACACAGACATGTGTTTTAATGAACTGAAAATGCCTCTATTTACACGATCTGTCTAAACGGGCAGCACTTGGTCAGAACGAGCAGCCGGACGCTGCCATACAGAGACATTGCACTACACCTCACTTCCTTTCTGGACAGGAAGAAGACAGCCAAATCACCTGCATATTTATTGTCCCGTTTCTTGGCCCGGCCGAATGGGTCGAGTCCATTTTTCAGAGCGGACATCTTTGTTTAAGACTTGACTTGGTTTAAATGGATGAATTAATATTGACAAAGCATCAGCCGGGCTAATGAGTGGTTAGTTAAAGCAATAAACATGCCACATTAGAGGCTGGGCCACAGGAAGCTAATTAGAGAGCGATGAGCAAGAGAGAGAGAGAGCTTTAAACCATTAGCTCCAACACCCACAAGTGTCTTACTGGAAACGGTCTCAAACACACACAGTGTCTCATATGTGTACATGCTATGCAATGTCCCGTTCAAAAACAGCTGATTGAGATTTACCACGAAAAGCACAAGAATAAATCCAGGATTAAATCACCCAGCCCTATGTGTTTCTGTCAGTCTGTCTCTGTGTCTCTCTTGTCTATATGTCTGTCTGTCTGTCTTCCTTCTCTCTGGCCTCTGCTGCAGTCAAATCGAAAGTGAAGTTAAAATCAATGGAGTTGAGCTGGAAAGAGAGGCGGCAGATGGAGAGATAGAGAGAGCTAAACAGGGCATGCCTTCAGCACACTGGATTTACAGCAACACACACACAGCATTACTGTGACATCACTTCCTGTCACTGAGCTCACTTCTCGCTTACTATACAAGGTGTGCGTCCACTTTTACAATCCAGCTATACTGTGGGCAATGATGATAAAACTGAGGATTTACAGATACTGGTGGATATTGATTTATTGGCAATTATGGTCAATAATCAATAAAATTGCCCTTATCACATGTGATATTCTGAGTTTAGAATATATTGATTTATAAATTATATATAAGATTATTACAGTTAGCTAGTATTAAAATGTATACTGAGTTAAATCGAGTGTGTGAATAAAGTGTGATAGTATCTAGCAATGAAAAGTCAATGGAAGCTGAAACATCTGAAGTGAGTGAAAACAGCTCAATGTGGTAAAATGTGCAACTGTCTTAATTGCTCCTCAAAACCCTCGAGACATTCACATTACAAACAATACACAGAATAACACACACACACACACACACACACAACACGGAGGGACGTTACAAGCTCTCTGCTGCCCCTGGGTACACACTAATTGAAAGAGTCTATCAGACACACACACACACACACACACACACACACAGGTCTGAGCTTTAAAATGAAAAGAGCTTGAAAACTAGAGTGTGAGGGAGATTTCTGATGTGTGTGTGTGTGTTTTCTAGCTGTCCTTGTATCTGCCCTCAGGCAAACAGCTTTGTTCCTTTCTAAAGGTAAAGTACAACCTATGTGTCCACTTTGAGCTCAAACACACACACACACACACACACACAGGTTCAGATTTTCTTAAAGGTTTCACAGACTCGTCGACTCATCAAATTGACCTTGAAGACAGAAAACACTCCAAACACACACAAACACAGTGTCTATAGCATAATACGCGTACTAAACCATATAATATTCCAGTGCACTGAACCGTTCGCTTCCCAGAATGCACTAGAAAAATCAGATGCACACTAAATTCATGCAACAAAGATTTTTACTGATAATAAAAAATATTGCAAAGACAAAAGTCTGAAAATGAAAAACCAGCAGTAAAAAAATTAGATAAAAAAATGTTTGCAAAAGAATGAGGATTGCACTTTTTAACATATACTGTAAGATTGTTAATATTGTGAACTGTTTATACAGATCATATAGTTTAATATATTCATTTATAAATTATTTATAAAGTTATTACCAATAATTAAAACAAAAACCATAAAAAGTTACACGAAAAATAATTACTTCAACTGAAATACATAACATTTTTAGATTTTATTTTAGTTAGTTGCCAAGGCAACATTTCTTATTTTCATTTAGTTTAACTTGTTAACAACAAAATAAAACTTGAATAGAAACATAATAAAAACTGTATACTAAAATATATGAACTACAATATATAAAACTGTATATTTGAAAAATAAACAAAAATACTAAAACTTCCAAGTGAAAATAAAAAATATAAAAACATAAATATTTGTGTGTAAGTGTGTACTCACAGGAGGTGTGTGTGTGTGTGTGTGTGTGTGTGTGGTTTATGAGGACACTAATGCGTATAATAACATAGCTATTACAATAGGAAGGTGATTTATGAGGACATGATCAGTGTCCCTGTAATTCAAAAGACACATACTAAATTGTGTTTTTTGGAAAATCTAAAAATGCAGTTTCCTGTAAGGGGTAGGTTTAGGTGTAGGGTCAGTGCAGGACAATACCACATACAGTCTGTACAGTAGAAACACCATTACACCTATGAAGAGAGAGACCAACATGTGTGTGAGGGAGATGTGAGAGAATGTACTCACAGGTGTGTCGGGCCAGGGAGTAGTTGGATCCTCCGGTGGTCAGGCCGAATCCGTCTGGAGCCTGGGTGCTGGTGCGAGCGCGGGACGGTAGTTTGGGAGGTTCGATCTCTGCACCGAACTCAGCTCCGATCACTCCCAGCAGAACGATGGCCGTCGCCTGCTTCCTCCGCTCCTCGTACGAGTTACAGATCTTCTTCGCGTTTGGCGGCAGGTTCGACAGACAGCCTACACACACACACACACACACACAGAGTCACTTAAATACACACACTTCAAGAACATTAAACAACATTCACAGTTCATCTGTAGTCATTTATTTCTGCAAATACTGAACTGAACATTGTGTATAAAAACATTTCCATTTTAATATATGGAAACCTTTACACATTTAGCAAAAGTTATAAATACAAAAACAAGATATTCTTATAAATATAAGCAAATTTTAGTAAATCATAAAATAAGTGTAAAACAATAAAACAAAAAAGTAAATCTTGACTACTACTACTAATACATTTTCAGTAAATACAATTTAAACAAATTGAGTTTATATAAAGTAAAATCTTATAAACATAAGTGAATCTTTAAAAAATATACTACAGTAAAATAAGTACCTGAATGTGAGCAAATCTAATATACATGTATGCAAAGTTTTAGTAACAATAATACTAATACTACCACATTATACATTAAAAGTTTAAATAAAATATTCAGGAAATAAACAAATACATTGATATTAAAGTAAATCTTTTTTTGGGAAATGGAAAAGTAATGTTTCATTGTTGTTTTGTTTTAAATGCGAGACACCTGTCCCTAAAACATCCACGACTCCCGAGGAGCTTCGGCTTTGTGCTCACCGTCCAGACAGCACTCTGAATGGAGTGTGTGTGTGTGTGTGTGTGTGTGTTGGGGTCATGGTCAGGGTCTTGTGATGGAGGGACACGTGCTGCACACACACACACACACACACACACACAGAGGCATAAAGAGAGCCGGAGGGGTGTTTGCTTGCGGAAGTGTGGGGTGCGGTTGGATGGGCTTCTTTTGTTACCAAACGCGTGTGTACCACAGGAGCCCCTCAAACACACGGCATGCAATTAGTCACACACACACACACACACACACACTCACACACGCCTGAGGCCACAATACAGATGATGTAGAGCACAGATATTACAGCTCATCTGGATTAATGGATAAATGCTTATTTTCTTCTGCACTAATGTCAATTAGCACATTATAAATGGTTCTGGATGAATGTTTGTTTGATTCTATAACAGCAACACAGTTATAAAAATATATCAATTATATATTTTTGTAAGTAACATTTACCAAATGAAGTTCTTAGTAAAGTTTTGGCATATTTATAGTAGGAACTGTACAAAATATCTTCATAGAACATGATCTTTCCTTAATATCCTAATAATTTTTGCCATAAAAGAAAGATTGATCCATTGGTACACATATACCTGTGCTGCTTTTGTGCTTCAGGCTCACATATTTGATAAATTCGTCTGTTTTCAGCCCCTTTAACTTTTGTAGAGCTACTTTCAGTAGCCATTCAGTTCATGTTAGAAACAAATAAGTAATAAATAGCAGCACTCAGACAAAGGACAATAACAAGTTTCTCTTCTTGCACCACAGAACTTTGTCTTCATTTCTGTCCGTTTATTTCAAAAGAAAAAAAAATAGTATTATTTCATTTCTTCCGGCCTCACACTAAAAGGTCTAATCTGATTGGCTCTATTAATGTTTTGAGCTCTGAGCACGAGAGGCCACATCTCTGCTGATTCAATTTGACCCCGGCCTCGTCTGATTGGCTCTCAGCTGACCTCTGACCCCTCAGGACACAGCATCACTCAGAAACAAAACAGCAGCTCTCAAAACCTCCACATCATGACCACAGTCTGAGACATTCACCTACCAACTTACACTGACTACATACAATAATAAATAAAAGTAAACGTAAATTAATTTTCAGAAAAAACTAAATATACTGTTTTAATATTAAAATACTATATTTTATATATTATATATATAGTATTATTATATTAGAAATAGAATATATTATTTGTAAATATAATTGTAGCTTACTGAGATAAATAAGTTTCATTACCCAAAAAATATATAAACATATTAAAATATATTAATAAAAAAATATAAAATACAAGATATATTTGTTTTTAATGGAAAGTTCAAAATTCAATAATATAATGAATATACAGAGAATGAAAATAAAGCTAAAGGTAAAGCATTTTTAGAAATGTCTTAAAAAATTAAAATTATTTTGTTTGATAAAAGTTCTATTTTTAAGAAAATATTATTCATTTTATTTAATTATATTAAATAATAAATATTAATATAAATACTTATATAATTGTATTATTACATAGTTTATAATTATTATTATAATATATTAAAAACAACCTATACATAAAATGTATTTGAGATTATTGAATACTTATTTTACATTATTTTAGAATTAAAATGTATACTATTTTTTATATATATATAAATTGACTATTTGAATAATTACTTCATAGCAGAATCTATTACATTATTTACATTTTACATTCATTTTAAATATTTTACATATATTAAAAAGTATTTCAGTTTCATCTTCATTTACTATTAAATGCCAGATGCAAAATTCAATCTAGAAAAAAAGACTATAAAAGGATGTTTTAAATGCATAAATTAGTTACAATCACAAAGTTTTATATTCTTATGATTTTAATGAGTAATGAAAAAATGGGTTAGTTACTTTTTATTTAACACAAAAATATCTGCTTAATTACTAAATACTGCCCCATTTTGTCTCTTTTATTTCACCAGACTTTGCTCTTTGTTCAAATCCTGAGAGTTTATTTACCTTCCAGTATAAGTATTCTCTATATTTACTGGTGTATTCTTGTTATTTTTAATCACACGATGCAGTGAAGAAGTGCTGCAGCAAAAGAAATTGTCGCCGTCATCAAAGCAAATGAAACGTGACAAAAGAAATAAGTGACAGTAAACTGTGAGGAGCTTTCATAGCTTCACTGCCAACAGAAATCACTCACAAACACAGCATAAGTGCATTTCCATGCTTCAGTTATTAGAAACACACACACACAGTCCGTTCAGCTTGTGTGTATGATATCTGATGTGATGCGATCATCTTTGTTTAATCAGTATCTGTGCGCTTCTTACCTGCAATATTAAAGACTAAATCAAAGCTACGACAACAAAACAAACACTGAAATATTGATCATCCTCAGAGGAGCAGAACAACTCCTCTGTGAGGGAGTTTCTATATGAAGAACCGCTGCTGCTATTAATATTACACTGTATGAAATACTACACACACACACACACTCTCAGACACACAATATCACTCTCTTGCGCATGTGTTGAGATTGTGAGTGAACACGCACACATATACACAAACTGTCTCTCTCTTACACACACACACACACACACAATACACACACACTCTCTCACTTTCTTGCGTGTGTTGAGATTGTGTGAGTGAACACACACACATACAGTACACACAAACTCTCTCTCAAACACACACACACACACACAAACATAATATCACTCACTCTTGCGTGTGTGTTGAGAGTGTGTGTCATATTTTAGTGTGTAAGTGTAACACATTATTAATAAACAAGCAACAGTGTCTGCAGGACTTATCTTCATTAACATCACTCTAATAGAAGGTTATTAAAGTTTACTAAAAAACTAACATTAAAACTATGTGTCTCTCTCTCTCTCTATATATATAAATATGCTGTGTTGTACTGTACATACATATAGAACTAGAATACACCAAATACAAACTTGTTTTTCTCAGGTGTATTTCAAACCTCAGACGTTATATCTTTTGTTTGTAAAGGGTGTTTATGCGTCTCTCTTTACAATTAATAAATTACTTTAAAATTGTATATCTCATACTGTGACATGAGCATTAATAATACTGCTGTGACTGTATTTATAGGACATATATTGTGAAAGCAATATGAAAGAAACGGCCTTTCCATCCTGCAGGTGCCTAACATGGCCGCTGTCGATCTGTGTGTGTGAGATCAGCAGAATCAATACCGCGGTGCTGCATTCAAGGTGAAACCAAATCAAACTGTGATGAGGAACACAGCAGACGCTCAACACAACACAACACACACACACACACACACACACACACACACACACACACACAACTAAAGCACATACACATAAATCACAACTGTACACCTTTTAAAGCGGCACACACAGTTGACAAATAAAATAAGAAAAATAAGAAAAGGTCAAGTATTACAAAATCTGTTAACTTAAAAAAATAACAATTATATTATTTAATTATAACATCTTTTTTATATTATAACTATTTATAACTACTTAAATATATTTTTAATTATATTATTTTAAAATGTACATTTGCTATTCAGATTATTTTATTTACAAATTATTTGTATTTTATAAAAGATAAAATAAATACAATTGTTATAATACAAAAACATGACTTTACAATTATTTTATAATAAACACTTATTTATAGTATATTATTTTAAAATATAAAATATTTTTTGATTCAATTCTAAAATAAATAATTTGTATTAGTACTCTCATTTATTAGATTTTAATGTTAAATGTAGCCTACATTTTAATACACACACACACAGACAATTTTTCTAAATGCAAATATATAAATGTACCTTTAATGAAATAAATTAGTACTTCATTCATGTTTAATATATTGCATTACATTTCTCATTTAAATATAAAATGTATTGCAATACAATACAAACACAGTATATATATATAATATATATATGCAAGTAATAAGCAAGTTTTTAAAACACACCTGGTTCACATGTTTAACAAACTATTATTTCTTTATTTTGCTTGATGCTTTTATTGCTTTTTCTGGTGGATTTAATGCAATCGTGTGATTATTGTCATCTGTCAGTGTTCATAAGTCGGGCTGTTTTCACAATAACATTACTGAGCACATTGTGACTCCTGCCATTATAACAGGAGAAAATGGCTCTGACGATTGGGCGTTTTGTAATATTTCACGTCGGATGCAATAAGCGACAGAGCAAACGTCTTCGGGATGGATTATGCTGTTTCTGGTTATTGATTTATGAACAGTATCGACGGCGTATCTTTAATACCGGCCGATCTATCGTAACATCGTTGCTCGTGAAGAGCATTTGCCGCTCCAAACAAAATCAGCTAAAAAGGCCGGATGACTGCGACGTTCCTCTGCGCATTTCCATCTGAAAAATGGCCGGATCGGGGCGGACGGATAATAAAATTATCAAAGAGGAGAAAGCATCAATTAAACGGAGAGAGGGAGACGGAGAAGAATGAGAAAGATGCAGCAGACGCTCCTTCACGCTGGGAAACGGATCAATAGCATCATGCACCACGACTCGCTCCGGCGTTCCTGCGCCAGCCGCTCCGACATCATGGATTATCAGCTCCCATGATGCACTGCCTGCTCTGCCGGCCCATTGATCACCGATACGCAGGCAGGTAACATTTGATAGCAGGGGATTGTGGGAAAGGATTGATCTCTGCCGCCCTACAATGCAGGAGCAAGAAGTCTCATGCTAAGAAATAAACACTGTTTTTGCCCTGCGCTTTACGCCCGAAACAAAAGCGAACGCTCAGTTTTGTCGATTCAGACGTTTCCCTGACCGAGAACCTGTTCGTTCTGAGGAGTCTGAAAACAGCAGACGAAGGACGGGGAGCAAATTCACTTCTAGGTGGTTACTACTCTGATCTTTTTATATTCCTGGTTGCTAGGGTGTTGCCAGGGTATTTAAAATGGTTGCTAGGGGATCCTGGGTGGATGCTAAGTGGTTGCTAGTGTGTTTCAGATGTTGCTAGCGTGCAAATGCACAGTTTTGGTCTGACTGTATCTCGGACGGTGTTTGATTGAGCAATCTGGATGGTTGCTAAGGTGTTGCTAAGCGGTTTCCATTGTGTTATGGGTTTTGCTAGGTGCAAGTGCTCAGTTTTGGTCTTTCTGCATTTCTAACCGAGAATGCACGTATTCATCCCTAGGAGTCTTAAAACTGAAGACGAAGGAGCACTTCTAGGTGGTGGCCAGGGCAGTATGGGTGGTTGCTAAGGTGTTACTGGGGTTTTATGAGTGTTGTTAGGTGCTGTTAGGTGTTAGGCTTCAGTCTTTCTGTGTTCCTGACAGAGAATCTATTCAGTTTTACTATTTTAAATATGAATTTACCGGTTAAGAAACAATTACTATAGCTATTTATTATTTATATTATTATGGTAACTTACATCTATATATATATATATTAAAATGTTCAACTGTGCATTATAAAATATTTATTATAAGAATTTACATTTAATTTGTAATTACATTATACATATTTTTTTATTTTGATAAAGGATATAAATTTACTGTTGAATGAAATAATCACTTCATAGTTATCTGCGCAATACATTAATATATTAAAATATATAATTTTTTAGTA
The DNA here is from genome assembly GCA_032357475.1 of Enteromius thamalakanensis. Taxonomy (NCBI): domain Eukaryota; kingdom Metazoa; phylum Chordata; class Actinopteri; order Cypriniformes; family Cyprinidae; genus Enteromius; species Enteromius thamalakanensis. Next base: position 121,013 of record JAUCMT010000023.1, on the reverse strand, counting down.
TAATACAATTATATTATTATACTAACATTTTATTGAAAAATGTGAAATATCCTGGGTGGTTGGCTTGGTCAATCTAAGCCCATGAGACTTATCCTTTTAGGAAAGCAGTAACTCTCATCAGTTAGAAAACATTAAGGAGCCCGGTTCAGAAGAGTCTGAAGGTCTTGTGGAGCGAGTCCAAACGCAATTTATTAGCGAGGAGGAAGAGGACGTGACCTTCTCCAGCCCTTCCTTCTGAAGGTTAAACACATTTTGATACTTTAAAACACACACACATGATCCAGGGCTCATATCTGAAGATTCCTAGTCAACTACAGCGAGAGAACAACTGAGAATACAGAGCAGATTACAACCTTACACACACACACACACACACACACACACACACACAATCTTCAGAACGATTAAAGAAGCTTCTAAAGCTAGAAGACATTCATTCAGGCTAAAACGCTTTCTTACATTCAGTCATTAAACGTCTTTCACGTGGGAAGCGTCAGAGCGTTCAGACATGATGGATGCGCATCTGCAGAGTTATAATTTTACACTGCTGTTTACTGTACAACAACAATGTATGATGGAGCAATGAAACTAATATTTTTAGACAAATATAATGAAAATTTTGCATAAATATGTACTAATAAATGTAAAAATAACATTGGGCATCATATTGGTTATACGTGGTTATGTTAAGTATATATTAATATAAACATACATTACAGTGCCCTCCACTAATATTGGCACCCTTGGTAAATCTGAGCAAAGGTGGCTGTAAAAATAAATCTGTATTGTTTATTATTTTGATCTTTTGTTAAAAACATTCACAAAATTTTAATCTATCATTGAAGTAAAACTATTGAACATAGGGAGAAAAACTAAAGATGAAATAAATGTTTTTCTCCAATACATGTTAGTCACAACTATTGGCACCCAATTATTGCTACATCCTTTTCCCAAGATAACAGTTTTCTCCTAAAGAGTTTGGAGAACACC
>JAUCMT010000023.1:55556-74788 GCA_032357475.1 Enteromius thamalakanensis | reverse complement strand
GGCCAAGTGATTAGCACACCTGATTCTGATCATTTGAATGGGTGAGCGAAAACTTTTGGTAATATAGTGTATATATCACCCAATATAGATGCAATGTTGGTCATGATCTCTGACCTTTGACCCCCGAGCCCAGGCTCACCTGTGTCCATCTGCCAGACGTAGACGGAGCCGTCGGAGCAGCCCACCACCAGGTAATCGTCGCAGGGCCTCCACTTGATGACCTGGATGGGGAAGAGGTGTCTGGACGCCAGCATGATGCACTTCCTCTCCCTCAGACTCAGCAGACCGACCGAGTGATCGCTGGCCACCGAGCACACACAGTGCTGCACACGCGTCTGAAACAACACCACAACAATTACACCCTAACAATATTAGCCCAAAGTGCGGCAGAGGCGGGGCTTAGCACTGCAGGTGCTGTCTCTGATTGGACACTTGTTCATTTAGCTGATGCTTTTTAATCCAATGTGATTTACAAATGAAGGACCAGGGTTACTGCAGTTAACTAACACTAAAACCATCTAAATATCAAAAAATATCTAATATGAAAATGTGGGATGTGAGAATGGGCGGGGCCTAGCAGCTCTAATGCCATCTTTAATTGGTCAAGAATGATGATTCATAATTTAAACTTCACTGAAACAAGTAGGGTTTCGAGTTTTAACTCAAAAATAGTTAAATTTTTATGTAGAAAAACTGAATGAAATGGTGTTTTTTTACTTTTACATCTATTCAAAGTTTTATAAAGTTTCTTTCTGAGTCATTAGGTTACATCAGCTGTTTATTTAAGGGTCAAAAGGCACGACTTTCATCTGTGGTAAAAATTAAAACCCCAAACATTCTCTCCAATCGATTGCGTCTTTCACACCGAATAAAACGCCGGCGAACGACCAAATGCCAAACAACATCGAAAAAACACAACAGAGAAGTCAAAAGCTGCCAACAATGAAAGTGGAAATGATATCAGCGCGAATCAAATTAAACTGGACGTAAGGTCACTCAGGGTCTGCCTCACACAACTAATCCTGCAGCAAAGGTCAAGCAGGACTTAAGGAGGGAAACTTGGAGCGTTTCCATGGCAACAGCGCGGCCGTTTCTTTTGATTGCGTTTTGGCCTCTTCGTCTGACATTTAGCGCAGAAAGTCTGTCTAATTGGTCACCGAGGTGAGATTCAGAGATTAGAAATTCAGCGGCCGTCGAGAGCCGGATGAACTTTTCAATGTCTTCAGAGGAACCTTTAAGAACAGTGAAGAACACGTAAACGCTGTTTACCACGAAACACACCGCTGTGATGCTAGTTATGACAGTTAATACTGACTGAATATCCAGAAATAATTTATACAATTTTAGTATAATAACAAAATTACTAAAAGTGAGATTAAAATGAAAATGGGATTAAAAAAACTGTTATTTATTTATATATATATATATATACATACACACACACACACAAAAAACTTAACTCTAATATATATAATAAAAAAAAAATATATATATATATATATAAAATTCAAAAATTCAAATATAATTATACAAATACTAAATATATACAAGTGATTTAATAATATAAAAAAATTTAAATAAAGATTACATTTTTTTAAATAAACTAAAATTTTATTTAAAAAATTCAAATGTTTTTTAAATTATTTTAAAAACAAACAAAAGGTGCTTTACTGAATTTGATCATGTAGAACTTTATTGGACATAAAATATCCGATTAATAATAAAGATTATTCTGCACAATGCCAAAAAGGTATTAATTTCTTTTATAAGCATATTTGTAATATAAATGTTTTTTTTTATATTTTATAAAAAAAAAGAATAAAATATATTATGGTTCACATAATATTTTTTGTACTCTTTGATAGATAAAAAAAATAAAACATTAATATATATATATATATATATATATAATTCTGAATAAATGAATACATTTATAAAAAATTATAAGACACACTACGCATCACGCCAGCATGGATTAAAAGAGCTGTGATTGACTTCAGTTATTGACCAGCTTCTCTTTAAACTCATGACGGTAAGACACGTCAAACCCTGTCCATCAGTGCTGAGAAACACTTCAGATGCAGGAAGTAGTTTTGGAATCACTTATTTAACTAATTGATATCCAAGACAAATATAAAATCGTGTCAGCATTTTCTAAAAAACAAATTGCAGCCATCACACTTGACCAATCAGAGGGAACATCTGGACCAACAAGCCCCACCCACTGAAAAGCTCTTATTGAATGTCTGTGTTAACTGAGTGTAAGGAGGAAGCTTACGCTGCAGTTCTCTGGAGGCACGATGAGCTGCGTGATTTCTCCTCCGTGAACACAGAAGATGTGCTTCATCTCTCCGGTGAAGATGTCCCAGATGATGACGGAGAAGTCCACGCCACCAGACACCAGCGAGCGCTGGTCATAGCGCGGAGAGACCTGGTGTGGGTACAGCAGACACGTCACCTTGTGCCTGTGACCTCTGAGAGTCCGATGAGGAGGCCAGCCTACACACACACACACACACACACACACACACAGAGATCAGTAAAACACTAAAATATAAATACTGAGAGAGCACTGTAAGACAAAAACTAAATACCGGTATTGTCTTATATTAGCACTGTATTCATAATAATAATAATAATCATATATTTTATATATATATATATATACAGTATATTATATATATATAAATTAAAGCATTAATGCACACACACACACACACACACACACATATATATATATATATATATATATAAAACAAAGAAATAATATTAATACAAAAATTATAATAATAATAAATCATTAGTAACATTGATAGCAACGTAAAACCAAACAAAAAATGGTTGTATAATCCTCTAGAAAAACCCTGTGAAATATTATTATTAACAAATAAAAGTTAAAAAATAAATATAATATGAATATAATATATGAATAATATTTAACAATAACAACATTATTATTATATGTTAAACATATCAATAATAGTAATATTAATAGCAGTAATAGTTTGCTAATACTTCAGTAAAACAAATAATAATAAAAATATAAACATTCATGCATAATTCGATAATGCAGATAATGTAATATGATATCATGAAAATGTAATATATGCTACTTTAACACTAATATATTTCAGAAAAAAAATATATATATATTTGATATTAAGTATTATAATGACATTTAACATGAACATAAAACTAAACTAAAATAATAATAATAATAATAAGTATTAATGTTGTTGTAAATAAATATATGATAATATGAAATTTAATATTAATATAAAATTCAACTACAAAAGTAATATTAATAATAACTATTATTATTATTGCAACTAAATCTGATAATAATAATAATATGTTTATATTTTTAAAAAAATTATACAATTTTAATATTTATATTAAAACCTAAAATGAGTTATCTAACACTGTAAGTATTCTTGTAGTTGTTCTGAAGCCTCACCTCTGCGCAGCATGTGTTCTCCCTGCAGCAGCTGAACGATGGCTGTCTGCGTGGCAGGAACCAGTATGATGCTGCCATCCTCTCGTCCACACACCAGCCGGCCCTGAGACGGGATATACACACTCGCCGTCACCTTGATGGGCTCGTTAGCTCCAGGCTGCACACTTAGCTGGTCAATGATGCCGGCCGGAGACGGCATTAACTTATCAAAGGCCTCCTGCAGACTGATGCTGACCGACACCTGCAGCTCTGGAGGACAGAGAAAACAGTGTTAATGTGCGTTTCTGTGCTGTTTGACAACTCTATAGCGTTGAGCCTCTGTGTCTGTAATACTACAGGCAGACACGAGAGGGCAGTACTGAACACACACTGTACTGAAGCAAGCAGACTCATCTTCAGCTGTTTGCTACTGAATACTAGCATAATGCATCATCCATACTTTATAATGAATATTGGATAATAATTATTTGGATGCCGCCATGATTAGCTGAATTTCAAATATTATTATGCTATTACTAAGTTATTACTTGCTCTTCCATTTTTTACGTGACCTCATTATAAACATGTTTAACAAGGTCAAAATGAATCTGGGTTGCTAACTTCAGGAAACCACAAAGCTGTTTTCCAGACAACTTCTGATGACAAATGTTTAAAAAGGTGTGAAATGTTATACTGACGGTTATAATATTCATAGTTTATAAAAACAGCAAAATGCCATTTATAATATTAAATACTAACAAATACTCACACTTTTTTAAATTACAATACTTTTTAAAAATTAACATATTAACAATATTCCATTTAGGATTCTTTTTAATAATTAAAAGATTTTCTTTCAAATATAAATTCTTAAATATAAAAAAATAAATAAATAAATAAAAACAAATCTTAAAAATGTTCTCATGCTTACTTTTTGTAATGTATAAGAAGTTTAATAAATATTTCGTTTTTTATTTATTTATTTATTTTTTGTGTGTGTAATGTGTGAAGTATACTATTACATTTCTAAAATAATTAGTAATATGCTTAATTAATAAAATATTGTTTTCATTAAAGTTAGTTAAAAATATGTTGTCATGTTTATTGTTAGCATAATAGCAGAATAATATCCAGTAATTCAGATTTGTCTAAATGTTAGTGAATGTTGAGAGAGAGCGGTGTACCTGCAGCGGAGGGCAGCGGCTGTGAGGGTGTTGCTTCTGGGATGCTCCACACCGTCAGTCGCCCCGCGGAGTCGCCCTGGATCAGGAGTTTGTGGAATGGCTCTCTCCGTCCAAAGAAGAAGTGAGTCACAGGAGGACAAATCAGGAGCTGCAGGAGACAGAAACATCAGCATCCGCAAGCATCCGGAGCTTTAGACAGAGCCTCATCCTGAGCTCGCTGCCATTCGTCTGACCGCTGAAGTGTCTGTGAGCCGCTGCTGAACTCTGAGTCATGTGTGCATGAAAGCTGTTCAACATGAGCTCCATCGGGGAATAAATAAGCTCATGCAGGATCATGGCTGAGGAACAGGGAATCAGCCATTTCTGTGATGATACGCTCATACTGGCGGAAAAAATGAGTTGGTTTTTCACCACAATGAGTTAGAGCTGATTTAAAGCTAGCGTTCTTCAAACTGGGGTCTAGAAACCCTCAGGGGCCCATAAGGGAGTGATAGGGGTCCGTGGAAAGAGAACCATTAAAAAAAAATAATAATAATAATTATAAGATAAAAATAAATAAAACACATTAAATATAAAAATAGATTAAAACAATAAATAAATACAGAAAGAAGAAAGAAGAACAAATAAAAATGAACAAATAATAAAAAGTAGATTAGAATAAACAAAATAAATCGATTTTAGTACATTTCACAAGCAACTAAAATAAAAAAAACTGATTAAAAAGAAATTAACTAGGATAAAAAAAATAATTATCATTTAAATTTAGTTTCCATCTATTATTTAAAAGACTAAAATGCATAACAAAAAGAAATTAGAATAAATGATAAAGTGACACAATAGATAAAAATGATTAAAATATTAAAAAACATCTCAAACACAATTCTAATGTGGGTAGAAACATTATGGTATAAATTTATATAGATAATACAGATGTACTTTTTCTAATATAAAACATTAATTTTACACAATATATAAATATAAATAGTTGCCGTATAAGTTTAAGGTCCCTCGGTCTAAAAGACTGGAAAATATGTTTGCTTTAATAATCCTTTATATTAATTACTTAAAAGTGTTCAATTATCCATCAAAGAAAACGGTCTGTCCCCAACCTACAATTTTACATTATATAAAAAATGATATAAAAATGTAATAGGTTCTGTTTAAATTATTCTGGTGTGAAAAACAAAGAGATTTTACATTTATTCAAACAAGATGTTTCAATGTAAAATTTCTCTTCATGTTTTACCATGTCATGTGTCTGAAGTGGTATGAACTGAAGTGGAAATGACCTTTTTTAATAGATCAATGCATCACATAATATTGATGTATGTCCTTGTAATTTTTAAAGTTATATCTAGAATTGAGAACAGTGCAAAGTTCCACCATTGAGCTTTCACTGATAAACACACACACACACACACACACACACACACTCCAAACCCACACGCTAAAACATGCTGAACACACACCCAAAAAACACACCGGGAAATCAGCTGAAGACAACCTGAGAGCCACACACTTCCATATAACTCTATTAATATTACATTTCAGATCTTCCAGACCTATAAAATCCCATTTCTGCCACTGAATTAAAAACAAAAAGGTAATTGCCTGTTTTCTCACAAGCATTAGTTCACATCTTTATTCATTCTGATTTTTAACTCAGAAATGCAACTTATAAAGTTTGAATTAAGTGATATAAAGTTAATTCTGAGAAATAGTCTTATTGTGTCTCAATTGCAATATATTTTCTCAAAAGTCAGAATGGAGTAATATGAAGTCATAACTGCGTGTAAAAGTGTTTATAAACTAGCAATTCTGAGAAAATAAATGTAAGAAAAACGCAGGCCTTTTTTCCCTTACCATTGCATTTTGCACTTCTGACTTCTTTTTAGTATTCTGTTATAAACTCGCAATTGCAAAAAAATAAAGTCCAAAGTTTAATTAATAAACTTTTTCTCACTTTTTTTACTTTTAACCCAGAAATGCAAGTTACAAAAGTATTATTGAGTGATATTAAGTTAACATTTTAAGATATAAAGTCAGAACTGTGAGAAATTAACTTGCGATAAACTTTACAGTGAAAACTTTACTTGCAATTTTCTCACAGCTGCAATAAAAGAATTACAAGTTTATTTCATGCATTTCTAAGAAAAAAAAAATCTGGATTCTGAAAAAAAAAAAATCACAATTGCACGAAAAAATGAGAAAGAAAGTCAATAATGTTTTTGAGTTTTTACCCAGTGGTGGAAACGGGCTTCCATCAAGACCAAATCAGCACCTTTTAATTAAATGCATCAGTCTGAAACAAGCTGAAGCAACTGGAAAGAAGCTCTAGGACTTTGCATGCATCTTCACACCATGTGAAGACCAAATGAGGGAGGTCAATGATTGGTCGATTTTAGTGGGAGGAGCATGAGACTTAGCGAATCAGAGAGAGTGACTATTAGACAGACAGCAAAAGAGAGGCAGGAACTCCACAGGAAGCTCTCAAGACATCCAATCATATTCACACATGCCAAATATGTGCAATTTCTTTCAAATAAAACAGACAGGGATGCGATGATTAAAAATTATTCAGATCGGTTAAGATGGTAAACAAACCGCGATACAATATGAATGTATGTCTAACGGGAACTTACTGTTTTTACAAAAGTTTATATAGAATATTTGACATTTTTTTATCTTGCCTCTGTATAATGCATGTTAAAGTTCATAAGTGCAGCGCTGTTTTGTTTATAGCGGAAACGTTTTAAGTGCCACCTGCTGGCAGAAAGTGAACCTGCACATTCAGCATTCAGTTTTTGCCTCAAATTTCAAATTTATACAGTCTAATATAGATTAAAAACTGCTCATGTTGCATATATCATGTTGCAATATAATGCTATAATAATAACTTATTAGAGCATTATATTTCAATTTTACAAAGAAATGTGCAGCATTTTGTCCAAGCAACAATAAAAGGACACATTTAATTTGTATTTTATGTTAAAAAAATCATATTCATCATCTATTTAATCAAAATTGCATGCTAAGGATGTAAAAGCGAAGAAAATCGAACCTGATCTGAAGCTTCATATGACATGATTGACATAACGTGAGTTCGTATTTAATTTTAAACATGCAAAAATATGCAATGGCCTTTAGTCTAGCACTAATTTGAGATCGATGTGCATGCATTTGCTTGCTCTTTGTAATTTCTCTTAAATCACTTTTTGTAAAGAAAAAAAAAAAGCTAATTAAATCGAATCGTGAAATCAAAATCGTGAATCGAATTGTGAGTTGAGTGAATCGTTACATCCCTGAAAACAGATAACGTCAAATGAAATCTTGCATATTCTGTGATTTAATCATGCGTCGAGAGCTTCCCTGTCCCTGCGTCTCACTGTCGTTTAGGCTTACTGGTGCCTCTAGAGGCCGCTGGATGTATTGCAATTCAGGAGAGTAGAGCTCCGGACCACAAGCGCTGTCAGGAAGACGCACCACAACACACTGCCCCTCCCACCCCTCCTCCAGCTGGGCCGGGGCAACAACAGACAGAGAGCAAATCATAAAGAAATCAAACACGGCACAGATAACACAAACACTGACTGACAGGGACTAAACATAGACAGAACACAAACTAAAAACATAAACGTTTGGGGGGTTCATGTAATAATAAGGTCTCATCTGCTCACCAAGGCTGCAATACAGAACATTTTTTAAAGATTTTCTACAGTTTTTATATATGAATACAGGTTAAACTGTAATTTATTTTTGTGAACAAACCTAAATTTCCAGCATCATTACTCCAGTCTTCAGTGTCGTTAACGCTAACTTCAGTATTTACTAATGTATTATTTAAATCACAAGTTGTGTTTGTTAACATTAGTTAATGCACGGTGAACTAATATGAATAAACAACGAACGACTGTATTTTTTTTACCTAACATTAACAAAGACTAATAAATAGTGTAAGAAATGCATTGTTCAATGTTTGTTCAGGGAAGTTAAATACATTAATTAATGTTAACAAATGATGCCTTATTGTAGAGTGTCACCATGATTTACATTCGCAATAAATGCTGCTCAGTTGAATTTTCTATTCATCTGTAAATCCTGAAAAATAAAATACATCACAGTTTCCATAAACATTATTGTGCAGCACAACTACTTTAACCATTGAAAATTATCTGAACTCTTTCTTGAGCATCAAATCAGAATCTTAGAATGACTTCTAAAGGATCATGTGATACTGAAGACTAGAGTAATAATGCTGAAAATATAGGAATAAATTACATTTCACTATATATTCAAATAGAAAGCATTTATTTTAAATTGTAATAATATTTCACATTTTTACTGTATTTTTTGCAGCATTGGTGAGCAGAAGAGACTTCTTTAAAAAACATTCAAAATCCCACCAACCTCAAACTTTTTGAACAGCAGAGGTTTCATAAAGAAACTGAACTTAAACACACAAGACATTTCACGCTTTATGATGGGTTGAGCTCAACTAGTCACAAACTGACTCTATTTACTTTCATAAATCATGTTTCTGATACATCAGTGATGTTATTAAAAGAAAAAGCTCGTCTTTATCATCTTTTATTACAATGTAATAACCTTTACTCTTTCAAGACACCTGTAATGTTCACTTTTTTAAATTTGACTGAATCTGAAGGTCAAGAATTAACAGACACAAGTTAGTAAAGTTGATTACACACACACTGCTTCCTGTCTGACCTGTTTGTCTGCGCGGTCCGCTATGCTGTACACCAGAGGAGGGATCGAACCCTCCGTCTTCTTCCCTACGTTGCTGCGGAAGTGTTCGCTTGCGGGAAGACAGCTGAAACACACACACACTGATTAGCAGTAGAAGTTTAAGTAGCTTCAGCTCTGTCCAGACAGGTTTTCTGTAAGATTGTGGTTATTATCTGGACAGAAAAGAAGTGCACGTTTTCTTTATATATTATTTTTACATTTAAATTAGTGCTGTCAAACAATTAATTGCATCCAAAATTAAAGTTTTTATTAGGGCTGTGCAATTAATAGCAATTTAAGCACATGCAATTTCTAAATTGCATAAGGCTGCAATTTTATCTATTAATTTATTTACATTTTTATTCAGAATTTTTTATTCAGAAACAGCACAAAGAAATTACCGACGCAATTACCTATCATATGTACACAGATATGATGCATGCGCACATTGTTAGTAAATGTTATTTCAGTCATTGTGAAATGTTTTGTTATGCACTTCTTATGCACTGAATACATTTAGAATGTATGAAGCTTGTTTGAAAAAGCAAAAACAGTTGCCAAAATCGCAAATAAAATCTTAGTAAATAAATAACATTATTTATAATAATAACAAATATTTTGTCCATATTGCACAGCCCTAGTTTTTATTTACATAATATATGTGTGTGTACTGTGCATATTATATATATATATATATATATATAAATAAATACACACACGCTTGTATATATTCCAAAAATATTTACATGTGTCTATTTATATTCATATTACTTATATTTAAAACAAACATATTTTTCTTAAATGTATACATGCATATAATAAATATACACAAAAAACTTGATGTGATTTTTTTTTTTTTTTTGGATGCAATTAAGTTTGTTAGCACTAATTTAAACCAAAAAAACCCTATAAAATAAATAATAAAAATGAATAATAAGCTTATTAAAATCACAACCTCTATTTTTCATTCATCTACATTCTTATAGAAAATAAATAAATTCAAGTTATTAGTTGGCACTAGTTTTGAAAGTCTGCTGTTATTAGGTATATATTATGTCTGTGGACATCTTTGTGTGTGCTGCACAATCCAAGGTAAACAATGCTAATTGCAACATTTTCTGATGATAAATGTTATTAATATTTATTTTTAAATTAAAGTGTTTTTTAATATGGCAGGCCGTGTAGCATTTGGTAAATGCACCCAAACTCAATATAGTTTTGAGTATCATTTGGGTCATGAGCTGCACGCGTGCAAACTAACATAGAGCTGAGCTTCACTAAGAAACACTCTCATATTTATTTGGATTTATTAATAATTGCACTAAACCGTATCAGGATTGTGGATTTATTTCCTGTAGTATCGTGTGTTGTTGCATTACCTGGCCGGTAGTTTGTAAACGTAGCTGCAACCATCTTCAGTCCAGATTATGACTTTATCAGCAGCGATGAATTCTCCTCCGACCCACGACTGATTGTTCTCGCTCGGGACCGAACACAGCAGGGAGAAATCACCCGCATCAAACACCTGCAGCACAGATCGGTGTAACTCAAACCGTGATGTGAAGCACAACATCTCACACTTATTATCACACACACTCACCCTCCAGTACTTCGAGCACACCACCAGCAGCGAGAGCTGCGTGAAGGTGCAGAACGAGATGCTCTGGCAGCCCTGACAGTAGATGGGCTTCGATTCTTCCTCAAACACGGGGTCCAGATCCTGCAGGATACACACACACACTTTCATTCTACATCCATCCATCTGTGCAGAACCCATGTTTATTGACTTGTCGAACTGCTCACCTGCATCCTGCTGACGTCAGCGGTGATGATCCACACCTTGAGAATCCCGGTGACAGACACGGCCACCACTGTGTCCTCTGAAACACACACACACACACACTTTAAATGGTGAGAAACCTTCAGACGGAGAGTCATCATGGGCTATATTTAAAACAATATTACTGTTTATTCTCATCTTTATCTCTATTGACTCCAAAACTATGATAACTATGCAGGCTTTAAATGTGTCATTTAAGTCATTTTTATGCTAGATTAAAATTTTGTGGCCACTGACTAGCAGCTTTTTTGAATTTCTTAATAAATTAATAAATATATATATAAAAAAAAAATCTTTCTGTATTTTTCTATTTACATGCATTACACACACATTTTGAATAAATGATCTGTAAATCTACTATTTTAAATGTTTTTTGAATAAATGAATGAATAATAATTATATATATATATATATATATATATATATATATATACACACATATAAATATAAATACACTCACACATACAAAAAATAATATTAATAATTAAAAAAAATTTTTTTTTACATATAAGTAAGTCATTTTTAAAAATAAAAATTATAATCAAAACATTTTCATCTGTAATTTAAGTCATTTAGTGGGTAGATTATTTTTTCTGGTAGCTTTTAATTCCTAATTGATTTTTTGGCTGTGTTACTTTCAATACAGATATTTAATGTCTATGGACACCAAAACCCAATTTACACAATTATTTAAAACCTTATTTTTAATGCATAATTGTTTCAAACATTTAGAACTTCAAAGAGTACATTATCTGTACACATCCCCATTACTTGTTATAAAATGAGATGAAAATACGTATGTCTCAGATGTTATTCGCTCCTATAATCCTGAAATTCCTCACATCGTCACGAGTCTGAACAGCAGCGGTTACCTTGCGTGCGATGCGAGCGGATGATGCTCATGGAACTGATCCAGTCAGGAGAAATCTTGGACACGAGTGAATAAAGGACCTCTAGACTGGTAGCGTCCACTACAAGGATTTCTGGGTAATGTCCGTGACACAGAAGACGGCCCTCCCTCTGTGTGCCAATGGTGAACTGATAAAACTGTACAAAAGAGTTATGAAAAATGATTCATGATGAAATTCAATGTTTATTTTATCTTAAATCTAAAAATGTTTACAAAGTCAAGGTTTGCATTACTCTGTCCTTGTTTCTTTATAGTGTGTGTGTGTGTGTGTGTGTGTGTTACCTGTATTCCAGTGTGGGCACAGGCCAGTTTGGTGAACTCAATACAGCGTCCATCATTGACGTCCCATAAACACATTTCCCTGTGATAAACACAACAGACATCTCAAGCTAATATTTAACGTGTAGAAACACACATTTCACAGATAAACTCTCTCAATCTCTCTCACCCGCTTTCGGAGGCGCTGACAAGGTATTGTTTGTCACTTCCTGTGCTGGCCTTGGACAGACAGGTGACAGAAGAAGTGTGTCCAAACAGCAGAGCCCGAGGATTGATCTAAACACACAGAAACAATCCGGAGAGATTATTATACAGCCCATGGAAGATGAGACGAGAGTATGCACTTATACCCTTTAAATAAAAACAAGTGATGTGTGACCTCGCCGTGACCTCTCACCTCCAGCTCTGGGGTCATGTCCCAGATGCAGATCTGTCCATCATGGCAGCCGGTGATGATGGTGGCCAGATCGTCCATCACCAGCAGGCTGGAGATGCAGTGAGTGGGCGCATTGCGGCCCCACAGAACTATGGGTAACACCAGACTGTTTCCTGACATGTTCTCTGCGATACTGAAAAGAGAGCGACAGACAGTAATCAGACACAATGCATTGCTGGAAACTCCAGAAACACAGAAATGAGGAAGTGGAATAACCGAGCAAACAAAGGCCTGGAAATAATTATTGCATTTATTTTTATAATTATAATTCTATCATTTATATAAACGATTAACTGCTTGCATTATATATGTTTTTACATTTTGCATATATATTTAAATACACACATACATAAATATTTTGTAAATATTTCCATGTATATATCACTATAATTGATATTACATAAATATTCAACATCTATAAACATATTTTTCTATATTTATTTATTTATATATACTCCATATCAGAACCAAATACAGTACTAGAAATTAAAATTTCACAAAAAATATTTAACATAATATTTAAATATTTTGTTTAACAAATATAACAATATGTTCTTAACTTATAAATATATATAAACTGTTTTAATATTTTCCCAGGAAAAGGCTTTTAGAAAATATATGAGTTTATTTATATAATTGAAAGCAGGATGTCCCAATAAAAAAATTCTTTAAAGTCTGGGAAACCTTAAAAAAAATTATATACCAGGCTATTATACAAGTATTGAAATGAGCCACCTCCTTCCTAACAGATTTATTTATTTATGATCATTGACTCCAGATGATGTTGGGAGTAACACACTAGCATTCCACTAATACTATACTATTCCTATATTTTGCATAACATGTACAGTACACAGATAAACACACAGAACACATGAAAGAACACAGGAACACGTTTCCATCCGGAACAAATGAGCGCACCATGATTGACAAACATCACAGATTAACCTCAAACTGACAAAAAAAATCAATCAAAATCAATATCCATCCCTTAAAACAACATACAGAAGTTGTGAAGTACAAACTCTTTAATCTGATGAAACGTGCAACATCTGATATTATAAGTGCAGCACAAATGTGTCTTGAAACGGTCATTAAAATCAGTCTAGAACGGAACTGCAGCAGAACTGAGATCGTGACGTAACGCACAGATAAACGGACATCAATGATTCTCACTGTAAGTACTATTGAACACTTTCATAAGCGCTAGTCCAATAAAACAGCACAAATCATGCTTTTAACATTAATCACTGCTGCTAGCTTGTGTTTTATTGTATGATGAAACCCGATTCATTACCAGAATTGTATAAACAACATAAAATAAACAATAAAGATGCAACACTACAGGAAGTGTCAGAATTAAATGATACATGTTTGTTCAGTATTGCTATAAACAAAGCAGTTTATTAAGAACACATGACTTCAAATCCATCAAAACAAGTCAAACACAGACACAGAGGAAGGAAATGACTGTACCTGACATGCTTGCGTCTCCTCAGATTAAACCTGAGCCTGCGAAACGCTTGCTTAATTTTCACTAAATGAACTATTTTCATCCTCAAAAGGCTTGCTCGGCTGATTTAGAAACAATACGACTGTGTTCCAGCTCTCGGTCTGACCGTCTCTCACAACACAACAACAGCCGAGCCAAACGAAAGCCTTTCACAGTAATCAATAAGTGTTCATCCGTACTGATCAGAAAGCTACCAATGAGCTCAGGGCTTTTCTGATCTCTCTGAAAGTCACCAGAGATCACAATATGCAGAAATCATAAAGACAAGTGAAATTTATGCAAACTTTCGAAACCACAGTGGCATGAAGCAATGCTTTATAACCAGTCGTACACAATTAATTAACACCTTTAATAAAGATAATATCCATATTAATTAAAACTATGTAAAGCCAATAAAAGATGACCATGGGCCTGAGAGAAACAAAGCTAAATTGATGTTATCATCAATAGGATATGACTAATGCATAAGTGGCATTAATGTCAAGGCCTGCTCGTTACTATATTGTAACATTCATATAAAATAAATAACAGTATGCAACGAGCAAAAAACAAAATCAAAACAACAGCTAATCCTACCTGCATGCCAATATATACACTATAATGCATATGCAGCGATACAGATTATAAACATGCTGCATTAGAATACATCTCATATAATTGCATTACATTATGCATATCTCTATAAATAGCACAATTAACAACTATAAAACCTGTAACATAATCACTCATTTTAACAGAGCTTTGCACATTTAAACTGAAATTTAATGCACTAAATAGTTTACGGTCAAGGCCTATTTAATGCTTGTCTAATGCACATTTCCTTTCGCTTAATTTAAGTTTACAATAAAACACTATCAGCCCTGTTCAACACATTTTGGCCTAAAAATAGTTCCTGTGTGGATCAATGATGCAGGGCTGGACTGATTGAGAAAATAATAATAACAGTAATAGCACGTTTTAATACAGTTAATAATGAAACTGTTATGTCTGTCAGAACACTGGCCTGATATAATTCACTAGAAACACTCTTATATGAACTGAAAATCAACATTTTGAGCTGCAAAAATGCCATATGTGTGTGTAGTGTTAGTGTATCTGCTGTGTACAGTGCGTGTGTAGACGTAGAGCTTCATAACATACATGTACATAATGTGTATATGTCTTTGTATGATATAAATGTTCGTTTTGAATGTAGATGATGTGAGTGTGTGTGTTTGTGTATGTATATCGTTTGTATATTGACCTCTGGCCCGTTCATCTGTGTGTTTATCATCATTATAATGTGTCCGCGAGACTCTATCGGTGTCCGGTCGCGTGACAGATTAAATGTCGGTGTGTTTTACTCACCGGAGCCGCTCTTTATCGTCTCATATTCGTTATGTCGTTGATTTTAGGAAAATATCGCAGCAGCGCGAGTTAATTCCGCAGCGGCTCGCTGATCAGCTGACGGGAGCACGCTCTTGCGTCGTTGCGTCACGCCATGACGTCACCGCCAAGGCCTCTGCTGCCCTCGTGTGTGACTTTACAATAACGTCGCGATTCAAACAATACATCTTTATTATCATAGACGCTGTTTATCATAATAATGTTAATATTTCAATATATTAAAATCAAAATATAGTCTATATAGTTTTGCTCTAGAAATAAATATTCTTAACTACATGATTATTTAGCCTAATTATTTTGTTATTTCTTTAAATGACATTAACATTAGATAGCCTAGTTGCCAGAGATATATGAAAATGTGAATAAAACAACAACAAATAAACAAATATATTGCTTATCAATGTTTCTTTATTATGCATTTATAAGATAAAGAACCTATGTATAACAATTTATTGAGTGATTTGAATATAGTTAACTATTTTTGTATTACAGAACAGTGTTATGAATGGTACAAAACTTGATTATTGTCAAAATAAAAGCTAAATTAAAAGAACTATATGACAGAGCCACATCCTGAACTAAGATACTTATGGTATGTTTGCATATCAAAGAAAAAACCCAACCCAAAAAAATCCTAACTAGGATAAAACTAAGATGAATAATCTTTGGCTGCACCTAAAACACAGCCAATGGTTTTAACTGAAGTATAATAACAGGCTTGATATGAAAAAAGTTCTTTTTAGTGATAAGGTCATATTATTAACATTTTCGTCATGAGTATATCATCACGTTGTCCAAAGCTCTCAATCTTTTAGAGAGTATTTCAAGCAGTAGTAAAAAAAAAAAAAAAAGCTTTTTTTTAATATAAACGTGCTACAGATGGACGTCTTTGACCATTGTGCTTTTTCTTATATTTTTCAGCATCTTGCTGCTTTTTAGAATCTAGCTCAAATATTAAATAAAGAAAAAATCAAAATTTCATTGTCATATTCTTAACTATAAAAAACTATGAAAACATGAGGCCCTAAATATATCTTGTTTACTCTAAAATATCCATTTCTAAGTAATTTCCATGGTACACTGACTTCTAATAAGACAAACTGCTTGTGGGTCCTTCATTTCAACTAACCAGACGTTTTATCAATGCTAAAATGTTGTTCAACCATTAAACAGAATATAAAAATAAAGCCAACTTTATATGGCTGTACACACTCTTAAAAAGCTAGTACTGTCTCTGCTACACTTCACATACACTAATAATAATAATATTAAAAATCGGATGATATCTTATCATAGTAAAAAGAAAATGAAGCATATCTGTTCAAAGTAAGTCATCAAACTGTTCATCAGCGATGAGGTGCCTTTTGTTAACATTAGTTCATGTATTGTGAATAGTGCATTTATTACAATATTTATTAATCTTTGTGAATGTTACAGTTGTTTATTAATGCATTAGCTAACTTAACAAACATTAATTGTGATAGTAATAATGCATCAGTAAATGCTCAAATTAACATTAAGATTAATAAATGCTGTTAAAGTATTGTTTATTCTTAGTTTATGATAAATAATGTTGTTAACTAACGAACCTTAAAGTGTTACTGACAATAAACTCTTAATGTCTGTGCAATACTATAAAAACTAGTTTTCAATGCTGTAAACAAAATACTAGAATATATTTTTTTAAAGAAAAAGAAAAAAACTACAGCAATCTTTCTACTTCAAAGTTTCATGTTTGAAGGGGTGTATTTGCTTTGTATCAGCGTGTGACAGAAATATGTTTCCAAACGTATTTTAATGTAATATATTTTTACTCATTTTAAAAGGATTTATTGTGGAGGGTATAGCTGGCTAAGCTTAACTCGTCTTCCTTATATAGGGGTTCAAGATTCTGTCATTCTGGCCCCCTGTGAATCTATGTGATCCTTCAGTGTGGCCCCTGTGGTCCCCTCGGGTATTGACATTTCCCCTGAAGTTGTGGCCCGCCCTGGAATTGGGGTCCCCTCTGTAACAGTGGCCCCCTCTGGGAGTGGGGTCCTCATTAAAACCAGGTTCTCCCCTGAAACCAGGGTTCCATCTGTTATTAGGCTCCTCCTTAAAATGCAGCCCCCCCCTGAAACCCCCTCTGGTGGTGGGGCCCCCCCTGGTATTGGGCCCTCCTCTGAAGCCGTGGCCCCGTCTGTTATTGGGGGGTCCTCTTACACTGGGCTGCCCCCTGGAGCTGTCAATCTTCTGACACACAGTGAGCCTCAGGTTGCTCAGGTATTCTTGAGTATTGATAAGCAAATCTGCAACACTCCCTGGATCTGGCAGACTCAGCTGAGCACTGGAAAACAAACAACAACCTCAGAGACGCTGCTGGCGAACAGCCAGAGAGTTCAGGAGAGAAACAGGAACGCAACAAACCTTTGCAGTGTGTTCTTAAAGTTCTGTAAAGACAACAAGACAAATATAATAATTATTTCTAAAAAAAAAAAAAAAGAAGACATTCATATGTTTGCATTTGTCTTAAAGTGCCCCTATTAGGGATTTCTGAAAATCTTTCATGCAGTGTGTAATACAGCATTGGTAAACAAAAACATCCTGCAAAGTTTTAAATCTGAAAATGCACCGTGTATAAAGTTATTATCTCTTAAAAGAAAGAGTCCATTCGTTTCGAGTCGTTTTGAGGTCAAAGCGAAACATTAGCATATTGCCCAAACACTTCAATTTAAATGAAATCGACCAATCACTGCAGGGGTTTGCACAAATGAACCGTTAAACAAATCATTTGGGAGTCTATGAACAAATAAGGCCAAAATAAATGCATTTTATAAGAAATTGCCAAAAGCTTTTTTAATTGATAATAGAGGCGCTTTAATAATAAACATTGCCGTTCTGAAGATGAGCGTTCAGTGGCACCTGCAGGAATGAATCATCTTCAGCTTTCATCTGCCTCTCCACGTCTCTGATCGCACATCTGATAGATATGATCTGCTTGCTGGTATGTTTAGTCTTCTCTTTTATCTGCTTACTCTTCTGCTCCTCTTCCTCTCGCAGTACTGTTATTCTGGCCACTTCTTCGTTGCGCAGAATCTCACGAAGTTTCTCAAACTCCTTACCGATCTTCTCCTCTGTTTCTTTAGTTTGATTCTGTAAACGAACAGTGTGGTATAACAGCTGAACTAGAACTATAAGAGTTCAAATCACAGTGTTATTTCAAACCTTATTAATGTCAGCGGTCTGATCCAGCGTCAGTTTAAAATTATCAAATATTCCCATCTTCTGCTGCAATTCTTTCAGTACAGCTTTGAGTTTCTCCTGGGGAAAAAAAAACAAAAACTTTACAATAATCCTCCGTAAAATAATATTACTTAATGTATTAACATGAGGGTCAATATCACCATAGAGTGCCTTTGACAGATGAACATTTCTTAAAAACATTGTTTAAGTTTTTCGTTAAACCACATGTTTATTCTTTTAAGAAGACTTTAAACTTCAACAATTGCTGGTTGGTCAAGCTCCT
>JAUCMT010000023.1:26949-37892 GCA_032357475.1 Enteromius thamalakanensis | reverse complement strand
ATTTATTAACTTATTTTAGACAATAACCGATAACAGATATTGTTCCTTTTGTTTTGCTAGCAGACCTTGAGCTCATGATTTATTAATCTTTTCGGCAAGATATATCAGCATTATTTTTCATATCAAGCCATTGCCAAAGTTTACATGTTAAGCTTTATCGGTCGATTCCAATAATGTTACCATAATATTATGCATCCTTGTAAATATTTTGAAACATGAACAACTGAGCTGATTAAAAGAAAAGAACAAAACAAACAAACAAAAAAACATAATATTGATAAAAAATAAATAGAATAAAAAACGCATATAAAAAATAAACTTAATTAAAATAAGAATGAAAAACAATGGTATTTTAATACTTAAAAAAATATTATCAAAAAAAGGTAAACATAAACATAAAATTAATACTAATTTAAAAAATATAGAAGTACATTAAAGATGCTAAAATGAAAGTTTGATTATTCCCAAAAAACAGAACTATAAAAATATACAAATAATGTTTTTATTGTGTTAGAACGCTAGTATTAGTTATTTTTTACCTAATCAAAATAACCCAGTTGCAGTTTGACTGAGAGTAATAATAAAGCACAATGAAAAAACAGGATTTCTGAAAATTGTTAAAAACTGAGTTACCCCTTTTTGCAATAAATAAAATAAATAAATAAACTCTTCATATATTATGATTATAATATTATACAAGTAGTCCCTTCCACCTGCTTTATAAAGTAAAAAGTTCTGAAGAACCAAGAAACAGTGTTTGTCGGATCGCACACATCAGATTCAGAGACGTCCATTAGAGACACCACAGTGAGGTTCATTACAAGAATAAAGAAATCCCCACAAGAAGAGCAGCAGAACCCACTTCAGAGGACAGCGAAGAGCCCGCAGGTGATTTCAGTCCAGGATTAAGATCACAAGAGCGGACAAGGGTTAAAGTCTTTATTTACAGATCCAGAGCAGGGAGTTTGGGGATGGGACGTTTGCCAGGAGAAGGGTAACAAGCGTGTTGGATCACCAAGGTTTGAAACCAGGGACAGTGAGAGGCAGAAAGAAAGAAAAAAAAAAGCCCAGCAAAGTCAGTGTAAACCCAAAAAGAGCAGCTTTCCGCAGGCAGATGGCAGGAGATACCTGCAGATGACCCGTCACGCTCAGACTCGCCGTCACAGCCCAGAGCTTTTAGCACCGCAGAGTGAAACTCTTTATGAGGGGATCCCAGAGCATCTGTCGGACTGTCCCGACCCGACGAGCGGCCGGATTCGATTATAGAGGGCGGAGGGGCTGCGGTGGCCTTCAGATCCTCGTTCTCAGGGACGGAAGTGACGTCTGGAGCCTGGGCTTCTTCAAGAGCCGAGGACGACTCCTCGACCTGTGCTAGATGCAATACAAGAGTTTCTCTCCTGACCTGAGGTGGACACTGCTGGGCTGCTCATGTGCAATTAATCGAAAACATTGCACAGATCTTTGTGCACCTGAGTTAGTTTGGATTAAATTATTTGTGCTCATACAATTGCTCAAAAAAAATAAAAATAAAAAAAAAGGTTTTTTTTGTACTGGGCAACAATTAATCATGATTAAATCACATTATAAAAGTATTTATTTATTTACATAAAAAGAATTTTGTATGTATGTATGTATATGTATATATATACACACACATATACATACACACACACACAGCCATGCATGTAAACATTTAATAAAAAAGATTATTTATGTATTAAATATATTTAAACATCATATAAATTATATTCATATAAATATACACATGTAAATATTAAAAAAATATATACTGTATGGGTGTAACGTTATATATACACATAATAAATATACACAGTACACATATATATTATATAAACAAAAACCTTTTGGATGCGATTATATCATGATTAATTGTTTTTCTCAGCAAGGATGCGATTAAAAGTGATTGCCAAGACATTTATAACGTTACAAAAGATTGCCCTTAAAAATTAAATGCATCACTATTTCCAAAGAAATATTAGGCAGCACAACATTGATGATAATCAGAAATGTTTCTCTAGCCTTCTATATCTGAAGGATCATGTGACACTGAAGACTGGTGTAATGATGCTGAAAAATCACAGCAATAATTTACATTTTAACATATATTCCCATAGAAAATAAAATATTCATAATATTGCTGTATTTTTACTGCATTTTTGATCTACCAAATGCAGCCCTGGTGGCAGAAGAAAAAACTTCTATAGCAGCAAAAGTAGAGCAAGTTTCTACTGAACCCATATGTAAATTATAAAAAATATATATGAATGTAAATAAGCAGAACCTTGTCAGGATGACTTGAAAGCAGCGTCACAGGAAGTGTTTGTTACCTTTATCAGAAAGGTGTTGATTCTACAGTATTTGTGCTCTTACCTTCTGGGCCCTTCTGCTTGAGCTCCACTTCCCTGCGGTACTCCTCCAGCTCCTGGTCTGTGAGCTTGTTGAAGGGATTTGGTCCAGTTTTACTGACAATGACGCGAGGTTGGTACTCCTTCTCAATGATGGCTTTAGACGCGGTCACTAGCTCCCCCTGCAGGACAGAAGAGGACAAAACTCCATCAATTTATTCACTGCTCTCATGCTGAAAATTAACGTTTAGTCAACAAAATTTTATGTACAACAAACCTACAACAAAAGGTGGGATTAAATGTTACTATGAGGTGAATACAAGTGGGACACTTAACATATAAACGTCATCCAATAAGAGTTTAGGATGAACTTGATGCTTTATTTATAATGTCAAATATTCACATCCTCTATATATGCACATATGCAAAATATGCACAGTGTAAGTATCCCATCTGTATTTAACTTTTTGTATTAAACTCTAGTTATCTAGTGAAAACTCCAAGCTTAGTCAAAGTGCAATTACTAAAACACAATTAAAGTACGTGTTCGATATGTTTGCTAAGCGGCTGATAAAATGTACTTTCATTTTCACACCGCCTCTTCTTTTCCTGTCAGATTATTATGCTATTATTAAGATCAATAGAAAGCTAATGAGAGCTTTGAATTCGGCTCATCTCGTTAACAAAAGGCCCTGTATGTTATTGTCTGATGCCGTACTGAAGCTGTGTGTGGTTTAATGTTTCAGACATTACAGTATTATCGCAGGATGTACCTTTCGAATAGACCTAGAGGGACTAAAGCTCCCTGAAGGGTCAATGCCATCAATAGAGTCCGTACAGTCAGAGAGAGGAGCGTCCTGTAACAGTAGAGCTGGTGAGCAGTGCACAACCCCACCACAATTACTGACCACACAAAACATCATCCTACTAATGATGCAAGCCAGAACCAATGCATACAAGCAGAAGACCTTCCTCTCTTACACACACACACACTACAGGCTTCAACTTAACATAAAAGGAAGATTCATCTATTCACAGCTTATCCTGAATATGTGCACGTGTCATTTTTCTATTATCAAAACAAATAACATTAAAAATATATATACACCTAAGTCACCTTGGATAAAAGCAACCACTAACAAAACAAGTCATAAAAATAGAAAGGTAACATTAAAACTCAAAAAATTTAATTTATAGCAGTATCTCAGCCCTAAAACTCACACCCACACACACATTTGTCTTTGTGAATTGTGAGGACATTCTATAGCCGTAATGTTTTTTATAGTGTACAAACTGCCCTACACCAACCCTAACCCTTTACAGGAAACTACAGGCATTTTTACCTTCTCAAAAAACTATGATTTTGGGGAATATGTCCTCATAAGGCACCTTCTCCATGTAATACCCATACCACTATACAAATTTGTGTCCTCATATGTCACAAAAACACACACACAGACGCTCCAGACATGCAGAAAGCATTTCCTAAAGAAGCGTATGGGCGGGCTGGAGCGAGACGGTGAAGTCATGCACTGCAACACCAGAAACCAAACGTGTGTGTGGTCAAAGCACACACAGATTCATACTGCTGCTCCCAACAATAACAACAGGACCATGGGACTGCAAATAAATAATGTTCCGCTCAATCAGGATTCAAAGGCCTGAAGATCTGGTTTGGAGTTGTGTTGCTGCACTTGAGTGGATTAGATGAATGATCTGATGGTTAGTAGCAAACACTTTTTAGACTATTTTGAAATAAGCTCAAAAGGAGATTGAACTAAAACTGTGACCTCCATACTGAAGCTTAAATGCTCTTTTAAAACCATGCGTGGGAGTAATAGCTGCATTACAATAGCTAGCTACTTCTAATGGGATGTTAAAGCATATCAGCGTATCTGACTATGGTGGTTTTTTAATGCTATGACAGAAACAGGCTTCCGTAATGAAAACATTATTATTGCTTTACAAAATATGTATTTTTTTAAAAACCTATGGAGAAAATGAAGAGGAAAAATACTTATAGGTCATTAATTATGCTTAATAAAAGTCTCATGTGATGTCAATGTCATGTGAGACATGCAGAAATATTATTGCATGTGTTATGAAACGTCATTTACAACAGTATCATCCGGTTTAGTTTCTATTAAAGTCAATGAATCCAACAAAAAAGAAAGAAAAGGGGCAAACGTGGCACTGCAAACCAATCAAAATGAACGAAAATGGACGCAGCTCTGGCTTGCTGGTCGTGTGGTTTACTTACGTGCCATATAGTCACTCTCTGGGGTCAAAAGACACAATTCAATGGTTACACACACTGGGATATCACCTGGAACAAAATATGTTGCATCTATAGGGAGGTACAGAAGTGCCAGACTCACCTGGACAAACGAACGGTCCACCACGGCACCTGTGAGCACCTGCGACTGTGGACCTGCCGTCTTTTTGTCCTGCAGATTCTGCTCACGAATCTGAGGGAGGCAAAAATCACGGTTAATATGAAACTAGAACTACAAAAAAATGATCAGCTTTCTACCTCAGGTCATCCGAGAGGAAGATGAGCTCGCTTTCTTTAACAGATTTGGAGAAATGTAGCTTTGCATCACTTGCTTAATGCATTAAATGGGTGCCGTCAGAATGAAAGTTCATAAAAACATCATAATAATCCACAGCACTACGGTCCATCAGTTAACATCTTGTGAAGCCATAACCTGAAACAAATCATCATTAACGGCACCCATTCACTGCAAAGCATTTATTTGTAAAAAGTGATGCAATGCTACATTTCTCTAAATATGATGAAAAACCAAAATCATCTACATCCTTGATAATCCTTGGGTGAGGAAGCTGTCTTTGGTTGAAGCGTTCACTTTAACCAAAAAGGAAAAGCATGATCGTTTTTAGAAATCTAAATGATAAAAGCTTCAGACCTTGTTGCGCATCTCTTGGACTTCTTTGGGGTTGGTGTTCAGCGGGACAAACTGATTGGCCACAGCAGCCTGTCGGAGACTGTCCTCCTTACTCCACTGAAATTATCAAAGCAAAGCCATTCAAATAAACCAAAACTAAAGAAAATGTTAAATAAAAATCAAATTAAATATATTCAACGAAAGATTAAATCATGCCTCTCAAACAATACCAAATAAACACAAAGCAGATCTTAAACAGAACTGGTCATTTAGAATGGTCCACTGAGCAACGAACCAATGATGATGTACACCTGAATATATATTAAACTTCTTGTGAATCATCGTAACGCACTTTAAATTCAAAAAAATTCTACATTTCATATTCAAAAAGTTAAAATTACCTTAAAATAAACCTAAATACGTACCAATAAAATATCATAATAGCACTTACTGACATTCACCAGAATTAATCTGATTATAAACATAACTAACATAACTATTAAACTTTATTTAACAGTCATGGCAGCCTCATCATCATTGATACTGCTGTTGGGCGTATAGTAAAGACAGAAAAGACTAAAAAGAAAAAGAAAGAAGAGCACAGACAGAGGAAAACAGAAGATTTAAGAGGATGATGGACCACGAGGGAGGCAGGTGTGAGGTGGCGTGGTGAGGCAGAAGCTGTTCTTGTGTTTAGGCAGTGGACAGAGGCGTGAGTGGACAGCCAGAAAATCCCTTCAGCGCGCGCACACACACACACACACACACACAGTTCAACATTAATGCTGTCCAGGACTGACCGTTTTTCTATTAATTTAAGACATTATAACAATATTATATAATTATATATATTAGAGCCAGACCGATTTATCGGCAGGCCGATATTAGGCATTTTCCAAACTATGTATATCTGCATTTATAATAAACGATAAATTAATATTTCAAAAATAAAATAAAAACCAGACGAAACACCCTTACTGGTAACTTTGATTTGATTGTTGTTGTGTTTTTGTTCAAAGGACTTTAAAGTTTCATATCTGAAGTTTCTATTTTTATACATTTTATTTATCAGAAATTTAATATATTTTGATGTTCCTCTGATCTGTTGTGACAATGCATTATCATATTATGTTAGTTAAAACTCATAAATAAATACAACTGATATTTTAATTATAAAACATCTAATAAAAGAAAAAACTATCGGCCGATATATCGGATTATAGAATTTTAAAACCAACAAATATTTGTTTGTTTCGGTATCGGCCTTCAAAATCCTTTATCGGTTGGGTTCTACTATATATATATATATATATAATATACATACATAATGTATATATATACATACATAGATTATAACAATATTATACAATATTTTTCTGTAATGATAAATTTTACTTCTATTAGACAACTAAGTGAGATACAAGATGCAATTAAAACTAAAAATTGCTAAAAAGCTAAAAGTAGTTAATTTCATTTAATATCATTGCAAAATTTCTTGTAATGCTGCTTGTGAATTTCTCAACTTATTATATGACACACATTTATGTGCAATTTACAGCTAAACTAAGAAACTAAAATGTTGAATAAGGTTAAAAACAAATACATTTAGACATTATTATTTTAAATAACTGCCAAATTCTGGCCTTTTTAAAAACATTATTAAACTGTGTTTTAAAAGTATAACTCAGAGAAAATGATTTGTTGTGCTTGTCTGGCAGTCGAGAATCTGGGAAGAATAATGTCAAACCCAAGACAGAAGCACACACACACACACACACACACACACACACTCTCTGTAAGGAAGGACAGAATTACACCCAACTTTTTTTTAAACATACAAGTAAAATATCAACTTCATTTTATGAAGTTTCAGCTCAGGGTTTGGGAGGTTTACTTCAAAAGCTCTGATTCATGGAATTAATGGACTGTAAATTTCAAATAAAGATGAACAGCAAGTACTAAATATTTCTGAAGCGCTTGGCCTGGGTAAGAATAGCATGATTAGCCAATGAGTTACTTGCTTTTACCAAAATGAAATAAATGCTTTCAGCACGGATCAAAAGTCATGAGGAAAGGTTTCCGTATGGGCGCTGGAGAATTGGGGCACATGGGATGAACATGTAAACATG
The DNA here is from genome assembly GCA_032357475.1 of Enteromius thamalakanensis. NCBI lineage: Eukaryota > Metazoa > Chordata > Actinopteri > Cypriniformes > Cyprinidae > Enteromius > Enteromius thamalakanensis. Next base: position 30,491 of record JAUCMT010000023.1, on the reverse strand, counting down.
AAATACTCACTGATCACGATTAGAGCCCCACAACACAACACGCTCTCCCCCAACTAGAGACAATCGTTCGGAGAGTTAACAACCACTCATGAACCAATGTTTTTTTTTGGATGATTTTGAAATTTGAAAAGTTAAAATACACTCATGCTCAGGAATAGTTCGGGAAAAGGTAAGTCCAATTCAGGAGGAGGAAAAGGAAACTCATAAAAACAGAAGAGAGAAAATAAAAGCCAACACAAATGTTTTTAAGCAGTTTAAGGAAAGAACATGGAGTCATCAAACGGCAAGCCACGACTCCATCAATAGAAGCAGACAAGCTTTTTTTTCTTAAAAAAAAACAAAAAACAAAATTTCTCTAATATTCTCTAATAGTCAAAATATTTAATATTTCACCCCAAAATTTTATTAATTTAATGCTATGCCAGTTATTATCCTGGCAGAACATGTTAAACTGTAGCAAAATATACAACTAAAATTAAAATACAAAAGGTTTGTAGAAATTATCTTCAAAAATTAAATATTTAAAAATGAACTCAAATTAAATTTGGTCATTAAAAATCTTCATGTGCTAATCAAAAAAAAAAAAATTCTATAGGAATTGAAACCATAACAATCGACCAAAATATAAAGTTTATTTGTAAAAAAAAAAAACTTTGCATAAAGAAAATTCGTATTTTTTCATTATGAAATTAATTTCAATTGGCAATCAAGCAGTGTATTTGCCAAAAACACAACAAAATGGGGCTTAACGGTCATATAAATAATGTAACAAGGCAAATAACTGACCCATCGTAGTCGTCCTAATATTAGATTTAATTTTCTCTACACAAAATACAAATAAATTTTTTCTGTAATAAGTTTTGGATGAAATAAGACCACTTTCTGTGGGAATTTCTCAAACCAATTCTTCTGAAATAAGACACGGAGATCACTCTCTTTGAAGTGAAGTAGCATCTCGGCTGTCTTAAACGCTCTGTCTGAGTACACAGTAAGTGCATTAGCCACACAAATTCCTTCTAGGCTTCCTGTAACAGTTACTTGCTTTAAAAAAAAAGCTCTGAAGAAATTGTTCAAATGGAGTAAAGTTTCCATTAAAACACAAGTGTTCACAAAAGGTGAAAAATAAAGCAATAACTGAATCAACAACAACAGAAACGAGAGGAAAACCCACAGCAGCAGTAAGGATTAGCCACACCCACTTTGCGCACATGCCACACCCTCCCGGTCCTCCAGGAGAAGATCCACAATGCATCTCATCAATCATGCAACACAGCATGCACTGAGCAGCTGGAAAGAACCCTGACACCCCTTCGACCAATCAGGAGAGAGGGGGAGGAGCTTGCCACTGTGATTGACATACCGACCAGTTTAGAGATGAATGATGGAAGCAATTTTCTTCCCGCAGATCGGAAAAGACAGGTTGGTTAAATCAGCGATCAAGCAATTAAAGCCAGAGTGAATCTTAAGGCAATACACTACAGACCAATAAACCTGCAAATAAATCTGCACTGGTCAGCATTGAAATTTCAGACTAATGGGAAGAAATCCAAAACACACTTTTAAGTGTTTAATTTATTGAACCTTATGTAATTGTCTCTAAGTTTCTGTGCATATTTAAGTTTTTTTTTCTGATTTATACACTGATTTATGTAACATTTTATTCCATGGTAACTAATTATATATATTTCATAAAACTTAAAAAAAAAATAACCATAATATTTCTTTAAAAATATGTATTATACAATAAGTATATATTTTTCAGCTGTTATTTTAAGAGATACTATTACACTTTTTTTATTAATACATTAACTTAAATACATTAACATTTTTGCCTCTGCATTTTTATTTTTTTAATATGCCTATATTTGTATTACTTTTAATACAAATTAAATTTTATTTTTAATTATGAAAATGAGATATGTCTCCTTTGCAACTAACAAGGCTTTTCAGATTTTATTGTTAGAGTTAAATTTATTTCAAGCACTTTGTTTTAAGTTTTAGCTAACTATAATAACTCTGTATGTTGTTATCTAGAAGTTAATTTTATTAACCTGAGGTGTTTTGCCTTAAGAAGCCTGAGAAAGAAAGGAAGAAAAAAAAGCAATATTTGCAAGAGGAAACGCCTCTAAAGTTATAAAACGGCAAACACACCCAAAACCACTTGGGTGAGCGTGTTTTTTTCTTTTTTTACCCTGGTGTCGGGGTGCTATCCAGCCGCCCTCTCTAGCTCTGTAGCAGTACGTTTCTAAACTATGAACAATAAGGTTGGCACAGACCAAGCAGTTGGTAATACAGCTTGGCACGCAGACACCGGACGAGAGAGACTGCAGCAAGGGTTTGACGTGATCGTGTGTTATGTTCGTCCACACCTTAGTCTTCGCTTTGGGGCTACCGCTGCCATCCTGCCCCTCTTCTGCCGATTCGTCGGGCCGCCCGGCGGCTAGCCAGCGGGTCTTGTCCCGCTGCTGCCGCTGAAAGCTGTGCTTTAACGGGGAGCGTGCACCCGAGTCACTGTCCTCTGCGTACGAGTAGCCCGTGGCTGACGGGGGAATCTCAACGTCACTGTACTTTTTAGCTTTATCGCGCAGCGCCGGGCAACGGTACGGATAACCAGTCCTATAGCCCTGTGAAAGAGAGACATCCAGTCATATGCTAGGCCAAAAAATATGCAATAAAGAAGAGTCTGATCTCTAGCCTACCAGGTTATCCAGCATCCTCATCAAAGCTTCAAACTCTTGCTCCCCGATCTGCCACTTCGGGTGCGAGCTCGACCCGTCTCCAACCGGCTCGAGGTGGCGTGGGCGGGATTTATACTTGCTTGGGTCCAACATGACCAAGTTATCAGGACCCCCTGCACTGGCTAGGGTGCGCACCTGTAATGTAGACCACATGATTAAAACCTGCTTCAGAGACAATTCAATCCATGCCTTCTGTCGACTGATTGAGTTATTTTTTTTTTAGCAAGTAAAAGCTTGTATAATCGTACAAAAGCATCATATCTTGACTGCTTTTTCAAGTAATAAGAGTAAGTGTCAGAATAACTGCAGACGTATTTCTAGATAAACACTTACTAGATTAAAGCAGCTTGGTTCTCAGTCATTTAGTCTCAAATCTAATCATCACTATCGTTAGTTTCCAGAAGCTTTACTTCAACTGTTCCTCAGCAGAACCTCCAAAATCTTTTGAGGAGCGTGTATTTGTTCCTCTCTCAATCATCATTGGACTGCATTGTACTATGTTTTAAATCTCATCTTACTAAGACATATGATTGATGTTGAGTGGTCACTGATATTATATAATTTTAGGTAAGTATCTGCTATACTGTTATAACATCTCAGTGATTTACTTTACAAGCATCAGAATTATATCTTACTTTTTGGCCATACAAGCATCAGCAGCTGCACCAAATTATATATTCTCTGATTAAAACCGGGAGGCTTTTTCATTACATTTACATTTACATTTTTCATTTAGCAGACGCTTTTATCCAAAGCGACGTACAAGTGGGGAAACAGCAAGCAATTAGTCTTAAAGAGGCAAAA
>JAUCMT010000023.1:0-26849 GCA_032357475.1 Enteromius thamalakanensis | reverse complement strand
GGGGGGGGTTGGGGTGGTCTAGATGTAACTAAAACACCAAGCCCCGCCCCAACGACTGACAAAACAGTGTTCACACGAGCAGATGAGAGAGAGGATGAGCGCAGGAGTGATCGCGCGCGAGTGCTTGAATTGCACGCGGATGACACATCAAGTGCACGCGAGGGTTTGATATGAGCTTGTGACCCAGTTTTATCCCATGTACATCTGTTTTCCTGTCGCGGAAATGATTAAGCCGTGCTCGCCGGCATCAGTGGTGCACTCGCTTATTAATGGCATAGATTTGCTGGCATAGATTAAGTGTGTTTTTCGCGAGCTTGTTGCTGCTTCTGCGACGGAGCAGAGCATCGCGATGTCTATCGGCCATCGGCGACGGACGATGGCATCATCTATCGACCCAACCCTAATGGCAAGGCACGTTTATGCGTGTAGCATATTTCATACACAGTGGTAATTCAAAGTGCTTCACATAAAAGGAAGTCAAATAATTATAAAAAATAATAATCACAACAATAAAAATGATGGATTAAAAAATAATAAAAGGAAAAAAAGGAATTTAAATAATAATAAGAATCACAAAAAAACAAGGAATTAAAATATTAGTAATAATAATTAGAATTAATTAAAAACATTCTCAGCCCTTTGAAAACACGCTGCTTTGTTTTATTTTACTTTACTTGTATAGTATTAGCTAATTAAATTGAAACTATTTAATGTTGCCTTCTAAAATTTTTCAGTTTGCTATTTTTTCAGATTTTCCCAAATAATTAAATAATCATTAAAGACAATAAAAGATAACGGCAGTGAGTTTTTATTACCTTATTGCTACACATCATTGTATATTTTATTTAATTTTTAATTTAAACTATTTTATTTTATTTGAGAATTTATATATTTTTGTGTGTTTTTTTTTTGTATGTGCATTATTTTTGTACACAGTTGTTTTGTGTTTTTTGTTTGGTTGCTTATGCAGGTGATGCCACTTCCTGATTCTTTCTCCTTCTCTTCATTATATCCTGTCTCTCTCTGTCAATAAAAGTTGTGAAAAATATACACCAAATATTCATTCATTCAAAGAGGAATAGTGAAGCAGATGGGAAAGAGGGAGAAAGGCATGAAGTATGGATGAGGTGGACTGAAGGATTGAGGGATGACGAGGAGGAGAGCCGGTGAATTTGAAGATTGCGGCGGTGTCACTCGGTGTGAGCTCAGGTCTCAGCTGAATGCTAATGAGATGGATGTGCGGGGCAGACTCGCCGTTCTCTCAGGAACTCTGAGCTATTGATCAGCTCTAATGCTTCACTAAACTGTTCAAGCACACTGTGGATTTGTCCGCTCGCTGTGTGCTGTGGGTCGGCACTTTTGGACGCCTGTACATGTGTGTGAGCGAGAGAGGGAGAAAGTGATGTTAATGAGGGAAGAATGAACGGCGATTCAGAAGAGTGTGAGTATGATTTATGTGTTGGCGTCAGTGTGTGTGTGCAGGAGCGAGTGTGTTTTAACTAAATGGCTCGATAGTATTGACCAAGGCCATGAGTAGCTGTTGATTGTGTCTGGAGAGGTTGCACTTGACAGGACTCTGTGTGTGTGTGTGTGTGTGTGTGCCATGAGCCTTGAAGCATCACATTTAATTATTTGCAGGCCGCTGTGGGCCTGTGTTCTGTCTGAAAATGCAGGAAAGGATTTAGGGGTTACTGGAGCAGTATTTCTGATTTATGTTCAGTCAGTGATAAATGCAAATTCTGATAAACCTTGTGAAGTCTAATCATTACAGTTTAACACGCAGCAGAAGGATTTGTGGATGTTTGCCTCGTTTTGTTCCTCAGTTGGCCTGTCATCAAACAGGTGAAGGTTTCGAGTTTACATGAAGTTAAGATTCACTCTATTTACTGATTAATGCATGATGCACATCTATTATTTGTTTTTTTAATTCCTTCTTTTGTTTGTTATTTTATTGACTCCATTTAATGTTTTCTTGTTTTGTTCATGCTTTCATTAGTGCTGTTTCAGTTAGAAATGTCAACTTACAAAAATGAAATGGGCCGTGAGCAATGGAAAACAACATTTTCTTTTTAATTCATGTTAATGTTTATTTTGTGAATATTCATCAGTGCATGTCATTTCTAAGAAATATTTAATCAAAATAAAAATAGTCTCTTCTAAAACAACCGCTGATGTCACATCGGTTAATATTAACCAATAGACAAATAACTTTTGTTTTGTTTAATTTTTTTTCATTATTTATTTTTTCATTACTTTTATTTTATTTATTATTTTATTATTTTTAGTTCTTTGGTATTTTTAATAAATAAATAAATAAATGAATTTATTTAAACCAAAATGTAAAGAAATTAAAGAGCTGAATTATTTAAAGCGACAGACACATACTGTAACCTCAACATTGTTGTGCATTATTGGAGACACTAGTTTTCTTTACAGCTCCTTTACTCAGGAATATGTCATGTGTTAAAAGCAAAATGGGTTGTAAATGCTATTGCATGTTTTACTTAAAAGATAAGACAGGAAGCAACATTTTAGTCAAGTTAAAAGCCCATATGATAAGAGATCATCTGAGACATGCAGTATGTTTCTGCACGAATACAAAGCTTTCAGTTAAATGAATCAGATGAGAAGCGATTGTCTCTCTGTTTCTCTCCCACTCTCTGTCTCTCCTCATCTGTCTCTGAATGACTGTGTGAGTGGAAGCTTAATTTGAGGACAAAGTGGTGAAATGTCAAAGACCAGAGGGCATTTCGGTATACTTACACACTGTGTGTGTGTGTGTGTGTGTGTGTGTGCGTGTGTGTGTGTGTGTGTGTGTTAGGAGCAGTGCAGGTCATCCGTTGTGTCTGAGGTTTTGCTGTGTGTCAGAGAGCAGCTGATCTGATGCAATGTGATGTACCGGCAAGTACAGCTCTAGAGAGACCATCTGCTTTAACAAACACCTCAGCCTTCCCACTGTGCACATAAAAAAAAAAAAGAAAGAAAAAAAAATTCTTATGTGTGCATTTACATTCATTTGAAGCTTTCCTTCCAATCCATCAAGAAGGCTTGTTCAGTTAGGTGCAGTGTCTTAAAGGTACAGTAGGCACAAACATACACGCGACTTAAAGGTAGAGTAGCAAAACCAGCCAATTTGAATATAATGGTCATTTGTAGCTGGACTCTGAGGATGAAATAAAATGCTGTGAATGCGCAGAAAGGTTAGGCACTGAAAGTAATTACAGAGATACCACAAACCAAGCAAAAAAAGGAAAGAGAAGAACTAATGACAGGAAGAGAGAATGGAGGAAAAAGGGGAAAACATAATTAGACATGCAAGTATGTGTGAGTGTGTGTGTGATTTGTAGTAGTTTAATTAAAGGTGCCGTTGTAACTCACAGATGTATAATTAGAAAAAGTCTTAAGCCTGCAGCAGCTGCTGAGATCTTTGTGGTGTGTGGCGACTCTCACGCCAACGTCTGCCATATTTCCACAAACATCCTCATCCAGCTTTGAGCAAGAAGTAGAAGTTTTAGTTTTCTTTTTTTTTTATCTTTACTTTGTGTGTTTGTTCTCTTGTTTGTTTTATCTTTCTTGCTTTCATTTGTTTGTTTTGTTTATTTTATTTTGCCTTAGTTTGTTTTGTTTCTTTATTTCTCTCCCTTTGTTTTTATTGTTGTTTTGTCTTTTTCCATCATTCCATTATTCTTTTTGTTCCCCATATATTCATTTATTTTATTTTAAGGTGTTCTTGTTACACCTTACATGTACTTACTATAACAGTAACAATTAATAATGCATAATTACATGTAAGTAACCCTAAAACAAACCCTACTGTAGTTCTAACCCTAACCAGTGCTTAAAATACAAGTACTCTGCAGCATGAACCCCTTAAAATAAAGTGTAACCGTTGTCTTAATGATTTTATTTTAAGGTCCACAATAACAATATTTTAAGGTCTCACAATAAAAAGCAATAAAACCAATAAAAACTACTATTTTGGCTTCAAAAAACTCCTAATATGCTGCTTATTAGTAGTTAGTTGGGTAGTTGTTAAGTTTAGATATTGGGTAGAATTAGGGGTGTAGAATATGTCTCTTTCTGTCTGCTCTTGAGTCTGTCATGGCTATTTGTTTCTCTCAGTTATCAGAACGGGTGGGTTAACAGGATACTTTACAGTGTGATGGTGAGATTATGGAGTGTGTGTATGTAGGGGGATGTGTAGGGAAGACAGCCAGCCATTTGTGGCTTGGCACCCCAGTCTTTGTTCTGGCTGGCATCATGCCACCTATGCCCATCTGGTACAGGCTCTGTGATTCTTCCCCCGTGGACACTCACTAGTGTTCATCATCTCCAGAGCTGCAGCTTTAAAAATTCACACTTTCGCCTGAGAGACTGCTGATCGTGGACAACTGCGTGCAGTTAGCGCACATACGCATACGACCATATGCAAGACATGGGCTGATGGAGCCATTTGTCTCCTGGCACATGGTCGGGTTTCTGTCTTTTGTGTGTGTGTGTGTGTGTGTGTGTGTGTGTGGGTGGGTGGGGGAGTTTTTCTGCAGGTGTCTTGGGTCAAAAAGAACTGGATCTGTGCCACAGGGTCACCTTCAACCTCCATTGCCTATCTAGTTCTTTCTCTTTCACACAAACGCTCACTGAAGGGGGAAAAAAACCCTTCTCAACAGGTTAATTTCTCCACAGAGCTACAAAACTGTGACAGTAACCACAGTAGAGTGTCATACATAAATTACACACATTAGCTCTGCTCCAAAACCCAGTGAGCTGCCTCGCTGCCTACGGTCTACACAGGCAGGTGCCTTCTAAGGCAGCATCCCAACTTTCATGACACTTCACAAGTGACTGATTTGGAGTGCTCCACATAGACAGCAACCCTGCGTGCCACACAAATAGCACTCTGCATGGGAGACTTCAGTTAATTTTCAGTAGAGTTTGATGTTAGCATGTTGTTAGAGGATTAGTTCACCCAAAAAAACAATTTCTCACTTTCATGCCGTTCCAAACCTGTTTTGTTTGTATTCTAAACACAAATGAAAACATAGTTGTTTACAGATATTGAAAAAGAAAAAGCGATTTTTGTCTTTCCACTCAAACCTCTAAGAAAACAAAAGGCACAAAAGTTGTGACTGCGGTGGTACCATTCAGTGTTAACTTTAATTTTTTACTGATGAAAATAAGACTATAACAAAATAAAACTCATAGTGAATTGACATTTTGTCAAAGAATACTCATTCATTTAGCAGACCCTTTTATCCAACGCGACTTACAGGTGGGGAAAACATCAAGCAGTTAGTCCTAAAGAGGCAAAAACAACTTAGTAAGTGCTCATAATACCGTATAATAGGCAATTTTCAAATAAGTACAAGCTAGAAGGTAAGAAAGAGTAGGGTTAAGAATTGTTACATTTTTTATAATGTCAAATAGTGTTGAAAGAGATGGGTTTTCAGCAGTCTTAAGGAATTTGGCATTTCGGATAGCGATGGGAAGATCATTCCACCAGCCAGGAACGGTGTGAGAGAATGTTCTGGAAAGAGATTTTGTGCCTCTTTGTGATGGTACAATGAGGCGTCGCTCATTGGCGCTCATTTTTCCTCCGTATTTTCACTTTTGTAAGACCATATGAGCCATTCTCAAAATACTTTAAAGCACGGTTACCTGAATCTCACAGGCTGTGACCAGGTTGTGAATGTAGTAAAATGCCTCTTCAACTGTTTCTCCAACAGACACCAAACCGTGATTCCTCAAAATCAACACCTGAACACACAAACAATAATTTAATACAATTTCAAAATAAAACTGCTGATTAATATCAAGGCCAATCCAATTAAATACATTTCACAGTCAACGAAGCCTTAAAAAACATTTATTCCAATTCAACTCATGGTACCTTGCTCTTGGGACCCAGGTTCTTCTGTATGAGGATGTTCTCCTCCTCATCCACCAGGATACCGTGGTAATCGTGGTACGCCACCTCGCCCAGCGACAGAGCCTCGGGAGAAATGGGCAGCAGACCACACTTCATTGCAGACACCTGGAGGGCAAATTAAAATGCCAAACATGAATAAAACAGAAAAAGTGAAAGTATCATGTTTCAATGTAATAAGTAAGTATTTATTTCTGCTACCATTTTATTACAATCTTATTTGATTTGACCATTTCATACTTTAAAGGGAGGAACATTTTAACAAAATTGAATGAATACATTCTGAAATTTCTCATTATATTGTTTTCATTTAATTTCATTTTTCATTATTAGTTTGGTCCCCTACTATATTTTGAGTTGTATTTCATGTCTCATTACATTTTAACAACCCTGAATTAAGATATTTAAGAATGTACTTTTTATAAATGCTCATATTTCAAGTATTTTTATTAATTTATTGAAGTGTACAAAACATGAAAATGCACCTCAAAATATAACTCTTTTCTCATTTTAATAAACTTAAAATGCACTACTTTTACTGTAAATTTAAGGTTTGATGTGAGAAGAATTTCCAGCTCGTACCGCGGCGCCAGCGGGCGTGTGAATGTGCACTATACACTTGATGTCCGGTCGGGCAGCATAGATGGCGGAGTGAAGGGTGAATCCAGCCTGATTTACACCCAGATTAGTGCTGCCTCTGTCTACGATCTCCCCCTGCAGGTTAATCTTCACCTGAGGACACAAATAATACTGCTAAATGCAAATATTTACCTCCAAGAAGCAATATACTACATGATAATATCTGTTAGAATTTATAGTGTGATGTCAGTCATGTTCTCATATAGCCGAGAAAAACAAAGGCAAGGTTACCAAACTAGAGGCAGTGACTTCACTGTACAGAAGTCCGAAAGGGACAATCAGAAAACGCTCCTGTTCGGAGTTCAGTCGGACCTGAGGAGAGAGAGGAAAACAGGTTTGACTGAAATTCACACATATATCAAGTCCTGCTGAGTTGTGCTGTATTTATTGGTATCTAACTCACCGTCAGGTGGTTGTAGATGAGCTGAGACCAGCCGAAAAGATCAGCCAGGCGATAAAACGCTGCAAGTTTACAACGCAAGAGCTTCTCTCCTTTCTCATAAGCGATGGAGTCTGAACCCCTAAGATCATTGACTGGAGTCACCATCCCCAAACCTAAACACACACACACACACGTCTCTCAGTGACATTTTTATATTTCTATTAAGACTGGTTTGCCATTTCTACTTGGCAAACTACATAAATGTATATGTAAAATAGCACTGCTTGAGAGACAGTCCCACACTCACTCATGTTGAGGGCTGCCATTCCTCCCTGCGGGGCGGCGGGGTACATGGTGGGGACGCTGGTGGTCATAAAGTCAGCGATCTGCTGCAAAGCAAGCAAACTGGTGGGGGTTTTCCCTTTCTTCATCTGATCCTGGATCAGAGACTCCAGCTCATCACAGAACGCCTGAAACAGAAAACACAATTACATCCAGAACTATACAGCTGCTTAGGCGTTGCTAGGTGGTTTTCAAATAAATTCTAGGTGTGAAAACATCTGTCTGTGGCATACACTGTGTGAAATTTAATAAGCTTGTTTGTGGTTTTGTTCCTTAAATTCTTACTATTGCATTAGAGTTACTAATTACTTTAGATTATAACTATAAAGACCAGTATCTGGACAAATACAGCTCTCTACCATTTAACAGCTCTTAAAGTCAATACTAGTGCAACTAATGTTACAGCAACATGCTGAACACACAACAAACCCCTCACTGGAGAAAGAGAATGAGATAATGACACAGCGTCAAGCACTGTTAATAATTTATGAGCGCATGTTAACATGAACATGAAACACTTTCTTCAGGCTGGCATCTAGAGTCAAACCAGTCAAACTCATTATGAGGCTCATACGACATAAAAATCCACTTTAAATACAGTATTTTGCATCTCAAACTGTGGTACCAGAAATCTAAATTTTAAAATATACTTAAAATAAATTTGCTTTTAAATTAAAACTCTGAAGGTGGCCTAAAAAATGAGAAGTGCTGGATTCTCATTCCTTCAAGCACTGAGTAGGGGTAAATATCAGCTGCCTTTCCACATCTCTTTCGATTCCTGCCCAGATAAAGATGTCTTTATTCTTTCTGTGAATGTCTGCTTGCATAAACAGGATCCCTTCTGTACTTACACACACACATGCAGACAGACATATGATCACTGGACATATTGAGACGTCAGTCACGAGGAGGATTACCGAGAGCTGAATGAACTGTCATCAACAAACAGATTTACACTCCAGAGAATGTTTCAGTCTTTCAATGACAAAATAATACACAAAGTTGAGTCATTAGGAGATATTTTTACTTCATGTTTTTTTGTATTAATGCGAATAGATGCATCAGAAAAAAGTGAATAAAGTTAGAAAATACAGATTTGATCACAGAAATAAATTAGATCTTAAAATATATTCACATAGAAAACATCTATTTTAAAGTGTAATAATATTTAATATTTTTTCATCATAAATAAGACTCCTTTAAAAAAAACATTTTAAAAATGTTTCAAACTTTTGACCAGCAGTTTGCATGCTCATGTGTCACCAGAATATTTATTCAATTTGTGTGTGTGTGTGTGTGTTGAGCTCTCACTGGACTTTGCAGGATCATGGAGACTCTCTTGCGCTGCTCCATCATGTTGAAGTCCTGCCGAAGATCCGGCGCCATGTTCCTCTCTCTCTGGTACTCCGGGCTGCTCTCATCCACGCGGTCGAAATAACGCTCCTTATGAGGGGGGTTGGCGGGCGGGGGGGCCGTCACCACCCCTGCACCTGAGTCTCCGTTCATCACACACCTGCAACACAGGTCAAAGGTCAGGGGGAATTTGCCTACTTCATCTACACACTAAAATACATCAGAGATGCACGATATATCAGCCCCCATATCCGTATTAAAAACTCTGCAGCATGTTTTCATTCACAGAGCACACTGCTTGAAAGGCCATTTTCAAAACCCATAACGGGCACTTTAAGAATTATCGGTATCGGTATCACATCCCTAAAATACATACTGGTGATCGACAGAATATGCTAAAGTTTTACATTTTCCCCCATTTGATTATGAGTTGAAATATAATCCAGACATGAGATTCACCCACTGAGAGCCAGAGACAGAATGCTGCACAGCGGAGTGTGTGAGTGACTGTAACGGCCCGTGTACTGTTGAGTGCTCTGGACATAAGGCACTTTTTCCCTCCATTAAGCAGAGTCAAGAGAACAGAGGATATTGTGCTTCACTGCAACCAAAACAGATACTGCTGTTGTCATAGCAACTGGCCCATCATTTCCAGCCAAACAGATGCAGTGATTAGAGCAATGAAACTAGTTAAGCTCTGTGTAACGCATCCGTGATGCTGTTAAACATCACAAAAAATAAATGCACTATGGATAATTATAAGAGAATTACCAAAGAATTGCAAAACACTACTAATTTTATCGGAATTTGGTCTGATGAGGTATCTTTAATTTAAATGTTAAAAGTTAATTTCTTGCACTTTTGTTTTCTTTTGTTACCACCATGTAATAAAGCAAAGGTAGGCTAATTGACTTTCGTTTTTTTTAAATACTTTCAAATACTTTTTCTCTGACAATTCTGAAGGTAAAAAAAATCTGATATTTTGTTACCGTTTTCAGATTTTTCTAAAATCGTACAATTTTCGGATTTACAAAAAAGCCAGATTTAAATTAATTTGTAGAACAGCACAGTTTGGACATAAATTTAGTAAATATACAGCAAAATCAAACATTTTATTTAGAAATAAAATTCTTTTTATAGTTTTCAAATAATTAAAACAAACTGTTTAATAATTATTAAATAATAATAATAATAATAATAATAATAATATTTAAATAATATTAATTATTATGTAAAGTTAAAATATTTTTTTTTAGAAAAATATAGAAATAAGAAAATATTGCAATTGTAATATTTAATTTCTAATAATTTTGCTAGCACTTCTAGACCACCAGGAGAGATTCTTTGTAGTTATTTATTACATTAAAATGTTAAACAATAATAAACTATATTGCTGTCTATGGAGGGTCTGATTGCTCTCTGATGTCATTAAAAATATCTTAATTTGTGTTCTGAAGATGAACAAAAGTCTTATGGGTTTAAAACGACATGAGGGTGAGTAATTAATGACTGAGTTTTCATTTTTTGTGAACTAACCCTTTAAAATGTCAGAAAACAAACTGCAGCTCATGATGATCGTTGTTCTTGTTGTAAACATGCCTTTAGTGATGCTGTGCATATGCTCTGTATTAGCAGCAGGATCAATGACACTATAGGGCAGAGAGAGAGCAGGAAGGGAGTCAGCCTGTCTGACTCAGCATTATCTATCGTCTAATGTCATTTGTGCATTTAAGTGGTTTGTTGCTGAATGTAAGATGATGTTTCAAAGCCACATAAACATGGACCCGCTGCTACAGAACATTTACATCCATCTCAAACCAAAGCACAACCTACAACACAATCAACCCAACGCAACACAGTATTATTACAGCATGAAATCCACACACACAGGCTGCTCATTTCAGCCCCGAACAGGAAATAACTGCAGCATTGAGTAATGAAACCCTGGAGCGCTGGACAGCTGCTCTGCTCTCAATCTACAAACACACCATGACTTCAACACTAGAGCGAGGAGAGTCATTCTTCCTCTAGAAACAAATCACTTCAGCTCAGAGCCTCTAAATTAGCAGGATTAATCAGTACACAATCAATATTAAGAAGACATGTAAGACTAAAACATGCATTCTGACAACTGACAAGCAATGATTATAGACTTTAATAGTTCGATGTATTGGACATTTTTTACATTTATTAAAAATAGAACTACTTTAAAAGAAAGGGTGCGAGAAGGGCTTGGAACGCAAGATTTGGAGCAAACATGGGATTTTTCTTATAATTGATTTTTAATATGAACTTCAGGATAGGGCTGAATAATGTCATAAGTTAATTTATAGAGGACTTTTTAGAAACGACAAGGGTTTGTCAAAGTGCTGCACATAGAAAAAAAATATTACCAATATTAAACAAGCTATAAAATATTATATAATATATCTGGACAAAATATGGCTTTAACAACAATTAATACATACTTAAGTTTAATATTGCTTTTCGTAAATACACAATGTTTTTACAGATAAATAGCATATTACAAAGTTTATATTTGTAATACCTAGTTTAATGTGCATTATTATTATACATAAATTATTATTATTAATGTAGTATTATTTTTATTCTACATCTAAAAGTAGTTAAAATAGTAGTAACAGTAATATTACAGTACAAATGTAAAATCTATATTTTTTTCTTCAATGTATTTTTTAAAGAGACTTTTTTTGTAAGATTTCTTATTTTTCTTATATTTTATTTATCATCAAAAATAATAATTATTTTAAACACGGCAAAACATTAATCATAATACTTATGCCGCTCTTATTTATTTCCTTTCTCAAACATGTTTTTTAACATTAAACTAATCTACAGCAAAACAAGAAAAAAAAAAAGAATAAGAAAAAAACCAGCAGGGAGCCTTTAAAGCTTCTCTTTTGTTTGGTTTATAGACATTTCTACTACAAGTTTGGGAAGATGTTTACATTTTCAAATGCACATTATAAAGTGAGCCAAACTCACAGAAGATGCAAACCTCAACTCAAATATATAACTCAAGCACTATTCACACATGATCAGTTTTCTAAATGACGTTTAAGACACCACAGCAGCTCTCTCTCGTGATTTCCAGAGTTTCCTCCCACTCTCTTTCAGGACGTGAATTACAGCGCAGCAGTGCAGCCCTTCTGTCTTCATCTCCTTGGTAACTGAGACACTGAAAGATAATTCGGTTTCCACTGCGATCATATAAAGGCCTCGGACGAGTTCAGGCTTCATGCATCGTTCTGAATAAAGGCTGGGATTTAAGCACAAATAAAAGTCTTCAGCAAATAAATACAAGAAGAAAAATCTGTCTGCATTCTTCCTGTCACTTCCTGTTGAGACAGGAAATACAATGATACCCCTCTCAGAGAACAGACAATGATTGGAAACCCCTCCTGTCTCTGTTTGAACCAAAATAATCTCATTATCTTCTTCTGACGCTGTGACTATCAACACCAAACTTTCCACTAAATATCCAACCACTTTGGTCCAGTTTTTCCTGCCAGCTGGAACACTATTGGGTTTTCCGTTGTGTTTTTCATTGATTTTAGCATTCGTTTCAGACAAATGCAGTGACCCTTTAGGAGTGAACAAAGCTTTTATCCCTAAATGAACCAGTGTACAATGACAATCAGTCCAGACACAATAATGAAAAATCCTCATACACATAATCAGACAGCAGAATAAAAACAGTGAAGCACAAACAAAACCGTTATCGCAATAATTAAATGTATTACAGCACACACACACACACCACAGCACTACAACCCTAGGCAAATTTATCCACCATTATCTCATCAAATGTGACTTTCCATGCAAGAAACACACATATGACACTGCCTCAAAACTAAATTACATAATCCTAAGGTAACACCATATTTAAATAATTTTATTGAGCTTTTGGAAAAATAACAACCTCTATTAATGCTTGAATGTGTTTTAAGTTAATTGTGCTTTACCACTACATTTTACAACAATTTAGGCAAGCACAGTCTCAAATAATAATGACTATTAAAAAAATTGCCTACATAAGAAAACATGCAATAATAATTCATAATAGTAATAATAATAATAAATTAAAATATTAAAAGAAATGTTATTATTGCAATATTTTTCTGTAAAAATTGTAAAAAAAAAAAAAAAAAAAAAGAAGTAACATTACATTTCATTAACTCTTAAAATGATAATTATTTTATATTTAATATATAATATCACGCACACACACACACATATATATATATATATTTATTTATTTATTTTTACATGTAGTATATTTAATGTTTTGTGCATGCACAGTGAAAAAAATTGCATTTCCACTTCCACAACTTGTTCACAGTTTACCTTGTTGCCGTTGTTTTTGTTGATAGCAAACAGATCAGCTAAAGCAACATTTAATTTTGTCTGAAAATGCCATGCCAAAAACTGGTGGCATTTTCCGGCAAATTAAATTCAGTAGACAAACTTTTGGTCCATCCCTAAATAAACCTTAACCCTAGTAAAGCAGTAATGCCAAAGCATTTTGTAAAGCGATTATCATGACAGACAGAAATGATGTTTATAGCTCCGAGATTTATGTAGCGTTATATTAAGCTCTGTGTTTGTTTTAAGAGCACAGAGATGTGTAGGCATGACTGTAGTCACTATGGAAACAAAACACATTTCCATGGAAACCTGTAGGATTATGTAACAGTATACGGTCACTTGTGTCCTCTTTTCTGCCCACTCACTCCTGAACTCTTACATGCAGCTGATCGGGGAGATTCGCTTCATCAACATCTACGGTTTTATCATTGCAGACTATTTACAGTCTCAGCTTCTGCGGTCACTATCTCTTTCGTTTTCCCTCTATAACTACGTTTTAGGATTGCCATATGACCGTCTCGTCTGAGAAAAGGTTTAGGCCTAACAATATAATTCACAATAAGCTAAACATTTTTAAAAATGTGTATTTTCCTACAAATTAAAATTCCTACAAATTCCATGGAGAGAATGCAAAACTGAGCTAGCTGTTGATTCAAAAGTCCTGTAAAGCCTTTGTAAAGGAGCCAGATCTCGCTGCATGAATTTCCTGCATCAATAATGGCTTCTTAACAGTTTCTGAATGGCAGTCAAATCCATTTCAGCCCACCAGCAGGCTCAGATAAAGGCCAAAACCCACCAGTCCGGGCCAAAACCCTTTCCAGAACTCGCTGGCAACCGTTAAACCGGACAGCAGGCAATCAGAGAGAGTCTGTCGTGACTGAAAGCAGCCAAACGAACTCAGTGATCGGCTTATAAACGCATATAAGACTGGAACACCTGCAGAGCTGGAGGAAGTGTGTGTGTCTTTCGTATGAAGAGAGAGAAAGACAGAAAAGCTTGAGATTATACCGTCTCAGAGGAAAATCTCTTAATTGCAGTAATGTTTAAGTTAGATCAGTTATGATTTGGCGCCTGTCTGATACACATCTTAAGAGTTTCTCTGGATATTAAAAACAAAGTGAGGTCCACAACTACAGTTTTACAGTCAAACTGAACATGCAGTTGTATGGTTTTATTGATGAGCCAATATTTATAAAACAAGTCAACAAAAAAAAACCCTCACTAAAACTTGCACGATTCTAACTAAATCCCAATTAATCATCAAGTAAAAAAAATAAAGTAAAAATAATTGGGGACAAGGTTAAAGAGAACTAAAACCATGAAAAAAAACATTGTTACTAAAAATAAAGTACATTTTGATAATTGAACATACGACAATTATTTATTTTAATCATTTTTAGTTATTGCAACATTTCTTACTTTCATTTAGTATAAATTAAAGTACTAAAAACCTTTTAAATAAATAAATAATAAAGCTATAACAGTTCTGATACTTAAAGACAAAATAAAAAATATTAAATCAAACGTCACTCAAAGGGTCTGGTAGACCTTCTGTGTCTTGTAAAAGTGCTGAATCTTTATGTGAGGTGCCCAGGGGTTCAACTGTATGAATTTGCTTATCACCAACTCATGAGGAACTTCCTCATTGACCTACTTTACTGAAGAGAAGTGTGAATTATCTCAGCCGTAACACTACACAGATGTGAGGGAGGGTGTGTGTGTGTGTGTGTGTGTAGGGATTGAGTTGCTGGCTGAGTGTTTATGTGGGTGTGATCATAAGTGAAATGCTTAGAAAGTGATGTTATGTTTTAAAGATTCAGAAAAACTTCCAGTCTACGAACAAATAATCAAATTATTATAAAAAAATTCAATGGTCTACAATATGAATTATACTTTATATTTACCAAACCAAACCAAAATTTGCTATTAACTTTATTTATTCTACATGGTGGACATTCACATTACCAGCAACACAAACATAAGTGTAGAGAATTCATATAAAAAAAATTAAAATAAAAACCTACTAAAATATTACAATATTTACATGCAATCACTTGCTAAATCAATTATAATAGCACTAAGAATAAAAAAAACTCAATTATTGATATCTGGAAAAATGATGCATTTATACATATACAAATATCTTTGAACAATATCGCAGTCTGACTGCAGAATGCATTGACTGACAAATCAAAATCTCATAATTCAATGAGCTGTGAATTACTCAAACTTGCTCTTAATTGTTTCTATCAGTGCTTTAATGAAGAACTGTGGGCACTCCACACAGCAGCTGTTTAACATCTTAAATCACATGGTGTGTGTATCTGAGGAATGTCATGTCACCGTGCGTCTGCATTATTCCTGGCACACTGCGGGTCTAAATGTGGCCGTGGGCCAGCAGATCTGAATAGTCCACATAAACTACATAACTCACATTCACCAAATGCAGAGAGATGGACCCTCCTTACGCTGGGCAAATAGTTAAGATACCACTTCTGTTCTGCTAAAAATAAAGCTCCCAGTCTGATAGCATATTCAGCAAATACAAAATCAGTTTTGAAATACAACACGCTAATAATATGCTCTTTTTCATTTCATCAAAATATAAGGCTGAATTATCGATTATAAACACATGGGCTGTGTCCAAGAACTTAGTGCAGTCTACGAACTACATAGTCAGAAACCTTGAATATGAATCCCTGCATATTGCGGCCGAAAGAACAATAAACATGTATGTAGTATGTTAAATATGTTATACTCAGTAATGCTTTTTTGGTACTGAATGAATTTTAAGCTACTTCTTACAATCAACATTTCTCAACCTACCATGATTCTATATTTCATAAATGGATTTTACTGAGCTTGTCAAAAAAAATAAGAGCATTCCCTTTAAAAAAAGAGGGTGAATTGCATATTTAAAAAAAAAAGCAGCAAAATCATTTCACATTTCATTTGTGCTGGCCTCTGACACTTCAAAATGCTGCCTATGGACCATTTATACTGTGCTAAACAAACAAGAACATGCATGACTGTGTTGCAAACAGCTGCTCACGCGACACAAAATATTTCCTGTTTAAAGCAACACGGCACTGCACGTATGAAAATCTGAGCTACAGAAAGGGAGGAGAGAGGAAAAGAGATGAAAATGAGAAACACATTTTCATCCCTCTAGAGGGTCGTAGGCGTGGGACGGAGAGAGCAAGAGAAAAATCACACTCAATCCAGCGTTTATAACACCGTACTGTTGCTGAAAAACCTCTGAAACTGAAAAAAGTAGTGGACAAAACTGATTATTTAAATTCCTAATTACATGATTCATGTACAAAATTATTCTAATACGTGCATTATTCATTAATGTGCTAAGTTGCAACAAATCATGACAACTGTAAAGACATTAGAGAACTATAACTTGCCAAAATTAGCAATAGTTGTTAATTATAGCCGTGTCTATCATATTTGTGTTGCAACGGTTTCAGCAACAAGCTGCTAGAGTAGAAACTCACTGGAACCCTACAAAAAAAATAGATGAATAATCAACCAGAAGCAGATTTTAAACCCATTAGCCATTGATTTGTGATGGCCGTATGGTAAAACCAGCAGACAGACGCTTTGGTCTTTCTCTTTCTCTTTCTCTGACTGACAGACTATCAAGACACCAGTGACACGAGCCCAATCTGTGATCAGAGCAAAAACACAGACATCCCACCACACAACAGGCCTAACGATAATAGTGATAAACTGATATATCAGCCAAGCATGGTTGGCCACTTAGTGTCAAGTCCAAGTGGATAGTGTGCCTACTCATGACATAGAAGAGAAACACACTAACTGGTATGAAATAAAGCAAGGGTTTTCAAACAGTCGCAAGGAAGGGTGTAAAAGTCGAAAGAAAACATAAAATATGTGTAAAAATATAAAATAAACTTTTTTTGCCTAAGATAAAATAAAATAAGTGTGATTAAAATAAATAAAGGATTTACACACACACATAGTAAAACTTATACATATATACATCTCACTTTGTGCAATTGTGAAGAAACAACATCAGCCTTTCATTGATAATGTAATGACAACAAATATCACTTTTAAAAACGAAAATAACCTGGAAATAAACTACGTTATCGGCATTTTCTCTAAAGTCACACAGATGCAACAGCTTTTAGCACATTTTGTAGATTACACAATATTTCCAACTTAATACGTGACAAGTAAAGAGACTTTTATTATTATTTTCATTTGTGCGCGTGAAGAGTTGTAGTGGCCTTCGCGCGACTGTCCTGTCCGGCGCGCGCTTTGCATCTAATAATCGTTACCGAGGGTTACAATCGTGTCAGAAAACGGCCAAATGACCTCCAAATCACAATAAGTGTGAAAACATACACGACAACCGCGTTAGTTCTGCAGAAAGCTAGCGCTAACGCCACTAGCGCGCACGTTAGCGCTGAGGCCGCGCTACTAAAACCCTGAGGAGAATAATCCAGAGTGAAAGGAAATTAGAAACTTACGCTTGTTTGGGTCTAGGTGTGCGGCTGGAGTGGACAGCGACTCGGGGACAGACGGGAAGCGTGAGGTTTTCTCCGTTAGATGGATTTTAGCCACTGTTTCTTTCTGCAACCGTTTGTTTCTGTCGGTACGCTTCTCGCAGACTGGGGCGCGGCGCTGTAGACTCGCTGAGGCAAAGAGGCTTCTGATTGGTCCGCGTCACACGAACTCCCACCCACCTCGCAAAACAGCCGTTTGATGTGAGCCGCCCACAGCAGTGATGGGCGGGGCCTGTACGTGCGCTTAAAAACAGCGAGCTCTGCGTGTGTGTAATCTGTTATTATGAGAGACTGTTGGGTGGAGTGTGTGACCCAAGAACACAAAACCATGGTCAGTGGTTGTATTCTTTAATACATATATGTATATATATACATATATATAAATGTTCAGAATATTTGGCTGGGCAGTATCAGTTGTCTCAGTTGTTGGTCAGATGGGCCAAATTCAGATGTGTCAGTTCTCAGGTCCACCACATGAGGTCGCTACTTTACAATTTACTGTATATTCAGCAAACTTTTCAATTTCTTATTGGTCCCTAGTCATATGTGTGGTCATGGATATTGCACATTTTCCTAACGTTCTGGTTTGGCTGTGGGAATGTTATTTTTAATGTTTTCAAAAATGTGAAAATTCGTTCCAAGAATGTTATTTCATGGTTAGCTTAACGTTCCTGCAGCATTCTTGCAACCTTAATTTCACCAAAAATTATTTACACTCCAAGAAGGTTAAAATGGACAGTTTGCTTAACGTTCCTAGAACGTTGTGCTAAGAACGTTGTCTATCAGCATTATAAGGACATTCATCAGGTACAAATCACATCATAAAGATGTTCTAGGAACGTTTTCTATCAATGTTACAAAAAATTTATTAAAATGTTCCAAAAACTTTATATTAATTACATGTTGCGCTAACATGTACACAACTTTTAAAGAACGTTAGTAAATGTTCTGAAAACATTCCCTGTTACGGTAGCATGTTATTGTCTGTGTACTGGAAGCTGTAACACTAAAACAAATTCCTTGTACAAACATACTTGGCAATAAGGCTCTTTCTGATTTTTTTTTTTCATTTGGCTTTTGTGTCTCGGGATTTTTGTGGTATGAAATTCTAAATACATCTTGATTATGGACCTCACAAATGCTGCTGAGCAAGTTTTAGCACATGCAATGCAAATATTTTAAAAACAGTTTATCATGTGCTGTAATGCACCTAATATATTAAATGTCTTTACTCTTGCTGTAGACAAATGCTGCAATGAGATCTCATCATGAGAGATTTGCATCAATAGTTATTGTAACGCCTTTCAAAGAAAGAATAGAGGCTAAACCAGTTCAAGCACTTTCTCCAGTTGCTTCATGCGTCACAGAAGCTGATAAACACATTTACTCAGTCATTTCCTGCTCGATTCCTGTGATTACTGGAGGTTTGATGCTTCAGCAACTGCCTGCTTCAAGGATTCAAATGGAAAAAGGAATAACGTTTTCCAGATCTGCATTAGGAGGGTGTATGAAATTATTTACATTTCTAGATTGCATTCAAATATAGGATTTTGCATTGTTGAAACAGTTCTATTGCAGAATAGGAGATGATTGATGATCCAGAAGTAAAATGATTTTTGTGTTTTCTGTAAAGGTTCATGCCGGTAAGATGACAAAAAAACTAAAGGAGGTGTCAGTCAGAGACCTAAACACAGCTGAAGAACAACACAAGGAGAACATGGAAATGAGAGACGAAGCCAAACCTGTGCAGGAGGAAACAACAATGAAGAGAGGACAGGAACATGCCTGTGGATTCAGAGAACATCTAAAAGTGCACCAGACGAACAGCCTCGACATATATCGACCAAAGTGTAAGTAACATTAGATGTTTCACGTAATAAGATTCATGCAGTGCAGAACAATGCTGGGTTTTCAGTTAATCTGAAGAAATGTGACTTTTATAGGATGTGAAATCTTGCCACGAGAACGCATCGCACATTCAACCCATCATGTACTGGTTTTCATCAAACACTGCAACGTTGATTGATGAAGGATGAATATTAATGCAATAGTTTCCTGTGCTGATTATGATCTCACTCTCAGGTCATCCAAGACGTAGTTGAGTTGTTTGTTCATCAGATTTGGAGAAATGTAGCATTTACTGTCTTAGCAACTTTTGCTCTGCAGTGAATGGGTGCCGTCAGAATGAGAGCCCAAACAGCTGAAAAAAACATCACAATAATCCACACCCCTCCAGTCCAGTTAGTGCCAAAAGTTGCGTGTTTGCCAGATGTTTGTAACATCAAACATGCAGCTTTTGTCTTCTTCAGATGTTAACTACTTCACTGCAGGGCATCCATTTCTGAGACGCTGATGCAATGCTACATTTTTCCAAATCTGATGAAGAAACGTCTTCGTGACTTGACGGTGAGCGGATCTTCAGCAATGTTTTAAGTTTTAAACCCTTTTAAACCCTTGATTTTGGGATGAAATCTGATAAGGAAGCGTGATTCACTCAAACAATATATTTGCTTGTTCTTCAGTCTCTCTTCATCCAGACTGACCTACAGAGCATTATTTTATGTGAGAGAAATTCAGAGACGAGGTGAGAGATTCACTGCTCATATACAGAGAATCCATCTGTGTGTTTTGATTTCTAACACTGTGTTTTCTCTTCAGAAGACGTTTTCTTCACATCACTTTCAGTCAATGATGCGGAATGAGACTGGAATACAACACACCAATCATTTTGAGTTCATAACTTGATAACTATCTGTACTGTGTACGTATTTAATTAAACATTTAGATTATACACAGGCTTATGAGAGCACTATGATCAGACAATGTTAAAGCAGTAACACTGTGATCAAATGTATGAGCTGTAGCTGTATAGTTCTCATTTTTGTAGTATAGGAGCATTGAGAAAAATGACTGTATAGCAGCAGAAATGCCAGGTCACTTTTTACAATGTGATTATACAGTGAGACTGGACATTTCCTAAACCTTCATGGTTTGGTTTGTGGACAAATTTAGAGATTTGTACTAGTCTCGTGACTTCATGCACATCATTCTAAAGTGCATTAGAGGACTGTCTTTCTTTAAAAGTGTCATTACTTTACCCAAACTTTCCATTTAAGGAGTTTTAATCTGAAGCAGAATGGTGTCGAGTGTCTCGCTCAGGTGCACAGTGACCTCTTTGAAATGCATGAACCAAATAATCATGGGTGTGTCTGTATTGTTTTGATTATTTTTACTTTTGTGAAAGGTTATAAAGTGTTTAGGTGTACATTACACTGTCTGTATAGGTGTTTGTTTTCAGTCATCATGATGACGACTCAAATCTAAGTGTCTGTTGCTTTGCAAAATAAATACTATATATAGTGGTAATATGCAGATCTGCATTATAATGACATGACAGTATAACATGTAATAAAAATTGATTTTAAAACTAGACCAGGGATGTGAATTAAGAAAATAAAAACCTGAGACAGATTTAATTTTCATTAATACTACTTTACAAATAAATGGTGTTAAATGTTTGCTCTTTAATAATTGCGTAATGCTATTTCCTTATATGAGCTCATGCAAGTCCTCTACTGAACACATGACCTAGCACACACAATGGAGATGGGTGTACAGCTTTTGAAGGTTATTCATCTCACGTTCACGTTTTAACCACAATCAGATTGCGTAATTTGTAGTGAATCTGGTGCAGAAATGTATATGATCTAGGTTCATGACTGACTGAATGCTGGTAAAAATAAAAAAACTGGGATTAGTTTAGCATTTAAGGAAATTAACTTTTTGCACATGCATTATGAAAATGCTCTTTGTCTGGATCTGGTGTTTTGTGAAGGTTTAAATACTGAACCGCAATCAAAAACATTCAGAAAAACTAACTAAACTAACTAAAACTAAATAACTTTAAACCCGGTTTAACAGCACTAGGCTTTAGTTAAATTAAGCTATTTTTGCATAAATGCCTTAAAAGAAAACATCTTGTGCATCAGAACAATGAAAGATATTTTCAGCTGAGACAGCTCTAATATTGTCTGTGAAAGTTGGTGTAAGTGTTAACAAATGCATTTTTGCTTCTTTACTGCAGAAGGTGACAAGGAAGCTCAAACATCTATGTTTTGTTAGAGCTGGTATGAAAGTCATAAGACATCGCTTCAATCCCTTTGAAGCCATTGGCTTTTAATCTTTAACAAATAAACTACTGCCATCAGGAAAGCACTATAGAGCTCCCTTTTGTAAAAGTAACCCCTACAAGAACTCATTTGTACCTGTATCTATTAGGATCTTAAATCTTAAACTGTAGCATCTATAATAGTATTTGTATTAATAAGTGTTGTTGTTTTTATCTGGATGTTGCAAACAAGTCCAAGAAAAATTTCCTCTAAAGGATATATTCATTCATATATAAACATATTCATTCACGTTTGCTCACTAAATAAGTTTTTATTTTTCACAATATGCCTAAAGATCTTCTTGAACTGTTTGTTGTCACTGATTTACTGAAGCACTTCCCTGAACCACAGAATGCAAATAAACGCATTTGCGTCATGATCTCAGTCACCTGCATTCCGTCATGCATTCTACAGATGTTTTGATTTCACATTGACAGATGATGAATAACAGGAAACTTTCTCAGTTCTTAAGGGTTGGGTCACATGTCTGTTCTGATGATGAACAGAAGGGAACAATAACGCTCAGTCAAAGGCAACTAACCATATGCATACATAAACAAAGTTTGACAAGATAAACTTTAGGTTGGTTTGAGAAAGCTTAGCCCAAAAGTTGGAAAAAATAAAGTCTTTTTAAAGCTAAGAGATTAAATGATGGAACTGTGATCTGACAGGGTGCTGCAGTGCTGCTAGTTAGAAAGTTATTCCTATTTATTATTATGTGTAGCTATTCACTGCTGGCATGTTTGCTAACATGAGGCAAAAGATCCATCCCCCATGTCTAGAAAATTGCCTGATGCAGAGATATAAGTCCTGCTCAGCAGCACACTGATAATGCTCAGCAGCATGAATGATGTAAATCAACCCCGTGCCTCTACGACATGCAGATTTCAAGAGGTTGGATATATCCATCTCTGTTTGGGCTGAAAGGTGGTCACAATGGTTGCTAGGGCAGGACTAGATTTTTGCCAGGGTGATATTTAGATAGTGCTTCACAACCTGATTTACCGAAAAAACATAGATCCAAACTGTTTAAAAGTAGCAAAGTAGAAAGTAGCAATCCAAGTCAGAACTGTGTCATGTTCAGTCTCTACATTCCCATATAACCAAGGGAAAACTTACTAAAGTACTTCAGTATAAGTAAGTAGTAAGTATACAAATATCAGTGCACTTGTAGTATACTTGTAAGTGTACTACAAATTGTCCTTCATTGTAGTATATAAAAGTATATTTTAAGCATACTTTGATATAACAGTATTTAACTTAGAGTACACAACAAAGTTTTAGCTTGTACTGCAACCATACTAAAAGTGAACTTATCCATATTCTGAACGCCAGTTACTTTTTGTTTTCTCATTTCATGTCTGACAGGATTCCTGACCTCATATGTTGAGAGAAATCAGAAATACAGAGGAATCGTGTGGTGTGTGAAAACAGTGTAGTTCTAGACTAAATGTGAATGTGTATTCATTTATCTCCCTCATTTATCTCAAAAAATAATTTAATAAAACAAACTCGCAATAATTAAGTTACACAAATGTATCTAATCTAATTTTATCAACCAATATCTTTGCTGCTAACCTTTGATGATCCACTTACAAGCAAAAAGCTTTATTGATTTTTTTTATTATTGTTGTAGAGTTTTAAACTTTCTTCTGTATTCTACTTTACAGATGTGAATTTATTTTTCTTCATCCTGAGGTTTATTGGTGACACTTTTTTGTGTGCTTTTACATTTGTTTTTAATATAAGAAGTTCTACAGCAAACACTCAAGCTCTGCCCATATTTAAAAAGTAACGTAAAAGTCCCATAAAAAGTAACTAAGTAACGTATTTAGTTACATTTTACAGAGTAACGCAATACAATAATGCATTACATTTTAAAAGTAACTTTCCCCAACACTGATATAAAGAAATGTGTACGCAAAATATTATCCTTTATGTATAGCGGCAGGACGCCTAGATCATGCAAAAAATCGTGTCAAGAGAGCAGCTGCTTGAAAACGGGGGAATTTCACTGCCAGTAAAGTACTTTTCCACTCATGTTTATTTTCTGGGCGGAGTCTCGAGTCATGATCAGATCACCCTGTACCTGCTCTAGTCTTTCACTTGCTTCATTATCTCTTCTCTCTCGGAGCTCTAGGCTGATATTACAGGATTTACAAACGCACACACAGCTGATGTGGATGTTTCTGCTCCTGATCCAGTCACTTTTTTCAGTCAACAGACGGTAAATAAAATACTTAAGATACCACGTTTATCCGCTTGAATAAAATTGAGCTTCATTTCTTTGAATTTGGGCAGAAATATCGTAGTTAAATTGAAAGTAAAATCACATGATGATCATTGCATTTGACTTTAAGGGCGAAGGGAAGGTAATATGTGACAGATCGTATCTGGAGTATCCTACAGAAGAGACAAAGACACTGAATGAGAGATGAAAGACACACAATCGTGTGAGAAAAGCCTTCAGAAGCTTGTTCGCAGAGAAAGCATGCATCAAAACCCAAACAGTGAGTAGTTGTGTATAATTCATGTTTGCATTCTTAATATAGTTACTGATAAAGAAAACCGGGGCTAGTTGTCACATTTTTTTTTTTTTTTTTTTTAAACTAACCGAGTCGCTTTTAACAGTAAGTTATTATATAGCACTGATTAAGGTGGGGTTTGTGGAGAAGGACGGAGGCGTAAGATAAGCAGTATTTTTATCTACTATTGAGTAAGAATAAGCTCCTCCCATAATTCCATTCAGATTTTTGTTGTATGTTACAAGCTGTCACAATGGAACGTGTTTTATTACATGCTATTTTATCATAGACATTTTACCATGTTAAATGTGTGAAAACTTGCCCCAATTAAACTATAAGAGGATTTGTTGAACACAATGTGTGTGTGTTTGGATGAGTGAAATGTACAGAAATGATTTGAATTTAAGACAGTAATTACAGCTGAAGCATTTGTCATCACAAGAATTTTTGAAAAGTGCTAGTCAGATACAAGCCCTGTGACAACTAGCCCCTATACTTCACATTCTTTATAAAGTCCTGATTTAAACTTCTCATTCATCATTCATATTTATTCCAGTGTGTCAGGATGCAGACGCACCTGAAGAGTTGCTTTTAAGTGAATTAGAGCCAGTCGCAGATGAGGTGAGCTTCACAGATCATCCACAGAGAAAGAAAAACAACTGTTGTGTGGAACTGAAATAAGAATCAAATGTGATTTATTTTACTTTTTCAGTATTGGTAACAACCTAGAAACCAATCTTACATAGCAACTTAAATTCTGTTTAAAGAAAAATCTAGTTATAGTGTATTATAATTGCTCTCTTTTGTCTCGCTTTAGGTCACTTCAGCTGGTTTTGATCTCTTCATCTTCTGTTGTCATCCGTTAGTCAGTAAACTCAGGGGATGTCTCCCTCTCCTGGACACACTCATGTAGAGTTACCAAAAATGAAAAAACCTTGTTTAAAAACCTGTATGAGTTTGTTTCGTCTCATAAACACAAAAGAGGATTTTCTGAAGAATACAAGTAACCAAACAGCCACCGTTGGCCATTGATTATCACAGTATAGAAAAAAATAGCATGGAAGTCTACCAGCAACTGTTTGGTGACCAACATTTATTAAGTTATTTTTATTTTTGATTTTTTTGTTTGGTGAATGACAGCAGCAGATCTAAGCAGGTTATATCAGTTTACTGAAATGCTGCCTGGTGCAAGTGTTAAACTCTCTAGATTATCTGCAGTATTTAAAAGCATCTCTGTTCTTATGCTCTTCTGTCATGGTGTTTGCTCAGATATCATTTCTCCAGAAATGAGATGGTCTCCTCCTATTATTTGCTGCAGAACCTGGAGAAACCAAAGACATTGTTCACTGTTCTGCAACAGTACACTGCGTTACTTTTTTAATGTTTATATTTGTATATAAATTGTATAGTTTCCTATGAAATAAAAACCTCTGTGAGGTGCATCACATCTAATACCAGATCTTCACTTTGTGTTTGTGTGGACATTTACATTATTTCAACAATTTAATCAGTCTTGAACACCGCCTTTACGTTCAGATTAGAATAAAAGAGCATTTAAAATTGCAATTAAATAAAATGAAATATAGGAACAAACACATGTAAGGTACAGATATGATATAAACAAAAAAGCATACACATTATTATATTTTAATAAAATACACTGATAAATAATCTTTATAACTAGATCTGGAAACATGCATTTTTTTAAATGCAGATTGAGAAGTTGATTTCATTTTCATAAATACTACTTCAATAATAAAAGGAGTCATATATTCAACGTTAATGCTATATTAAGGCACAAGCCCATTAACTCCCCTACAGAAGACATGACTAAAAATGCATTGTAGTCATTTAATAGGCTCCTAGTTTTACAGCACTACCTCTGACGTCTGGATTTTAACCCTAAACCAATTGCGTCATTTGTATTACAACCAAGTGAGATACAGAGCCGGAACGTTATGCTTGATGTGGGTTTATACTGTTTTTTATAACTTATTGAGTAAAATGCATGTGTAGATGTTCTTGGTGTGGTTTTTGTGATACTGAATTGCCAATTGCAAAAACAATTAAATGCAACTGAAAATCATACATAAAAATGTAAATAAACGACCAAGAGAATGTTTTAGCCTTAGTAAAAGCAGTTTTACTGCAGAAGGAGACAAGGAAGCTCAATCATCTGAGTCATGTTTGCTCACTCATTCCCTGATCAGAGTTTTGACTAGTTTTTTCCACAACGCCACAAAATCTAATCTTGAACAGATTACAACATTTTAACCGCGCGTGATACAGATAACCACATGCACGTCATGATTTGTCAATCATTCAGCTTTCACCTTTGTATTCGAGCATGTTATGATTTTTCACTGTAAGAAAATGAAGAAGTAAACGTCTGATGTAAACAGAGGGGGAAATGCTAAACGCAAATGCAATTGCGTTTATAAATGCCTAATTATAAATAGGCTAATGTAATTAATTAGGTAGTGGAAAGTGAAGTATTATATAGCCTAGGTGTCACGCTGCGTGCTCAAACGAAGAGGCAAGAGACATCAGGTAAAGAATAACTAAATATTTAATTACAACAAAAGA
>JAUCMT010000021.1:16230439-16240668 GCA_032357475.1 Enteromius thamalakanensis | reverse complement strand
AACTTGTTGCATCTTTCCCAAAAAGACTCTGTATTCGATCAGAAGAGTGCTTCTACTAAATACTGAGCAAAAAGTCTGAATACTTAGGACCATGTGATATTTCAGTTTTTTCTTTTTTTTTAATTTGAAAAAAAATTCAATAATTCTGTGTTTTTCTGTCAATATTGGGTGCTGTTAATGAGAAAAAAATACTAAATTAAATGATTTTAGCAAATGGCTATGAAAAAAATGTAAAATAATACTGGTAATGGAACAATTTAATAAAAAAAGCATGGGCAATCTAAACAATTCTGTAATATTCCAGCACTGCAAAGTATCAGTCAAAATAGTTCTAATAATAAAAAAGGATTATTTTAGTCAATACTTTTATGTATTCTCATACTTATTTGAGTTTGAGATTGATCATATTTTCAATCATAGAAATATGCAGATAATTCCAAATCATGTCTGAAATCCAATCACTCAGCTTGGTTCGGAAGCAGACAGCGTGGTTTTAAAATGGTGCATATGCTTTTTTTTTCTCTGTAATCATGCAGGCAATGTGAACCACAATTATCTCACCCCAAACACAGGTTACAAGGCTAATAATAAAATATAGTGTTGATTATCAACCTGATAAAGGATGTAGATGTGTTCAGCCTTGAACACGCACTCAGAAAACAACCAATTATCCAGTCCCTGCCTGACCGAACAATGCAGATTACTGATTCGCTGCATAAGGTCGGGCAGCATGGCTTGCACACTCTTTACGGTCAAATGAATTACCGTTCTGGGGGAATTTTCCTAATTAATCTGGCTGAGTAGATTTTAAAAGCCGTCACCTATGGGGACACTGTGGTGCAGCGCTCTTCAACAAAAGCGATTATTAACTCAATCTTAATTGGACTCCAAATCTGATTGTGCCCACAGTCTGACCTTTTCCATAAATCAGTTCGATATTCTTTCTCCCTCTAAGACAATCC
The DNA here is from genome assembly GCA_032357475.1 of Enteromius thamalakanensis. Lineage (NCBI taxonomy): Eukaryota > Metazoa > Chordata > Actinopteri > Cypriniformes > Cyprinidae > Enteromius > Enteromius thamalakanensis. The sequence continues at coordinate 16,239,706 of JAUCMT010000021.1, read as the reverse complement.
AAAACAATTTCCACGAGGACCAAGGTCTGGCAATCAATGAACATTATGACGATGGCAATTATGTCGATGTTGCCTAATAGTTTTAAGAATCAAATGCAGATAATGAGAGAATGATAAGGATTACAAACCTCAGCTTTAGCCTCTGGGTTTGGATCACGGCGGAGCACTAAGGCATCTGTGCAGGATGGCTTCTTCAATTCCAAAATCTTATCTGAAGACAGAGATAAATGCACAATATCCCTCAATGGCAAAACACACATTGTTTCTTCCAAAAATTTGCGCCTCATAAACTCAGTAAATTCATTTCATCTACTAATCAAATGGCTGTGGCATCAAATTAATCAATGAATTCCTATAATGAAAACACTGCAAATCAGTTTATACTGAGAGCTATTTCATTTTGTCTTCTATTTTAAGCAGAGCAATCATCAAGGAAAGAGGGGTGCCTTCATTTGCATAAATGAATATATGTATTCATCATAAGTATGCTGATATGTGTAAATGACAGTATTCCTCGCTGCTAGACTACTATTTCTCAGCTTTCTGAGACCACTGGTGAAAATGTTTTTATTTTAATATAGATGATTTGTGTGTGTGATATTCTTTTTACTCTCTATTCATCAAAAAACTGGAAAATATGTATCATTTTTACTGTAGTAATGTTGGTTAAAACCTAGTTTAGAAATCGAATGAATAAATTAGATTTTAAAATATAACAATTTTGCTGACCCCAAAATTCTGAACAGTGTTAAGTTGGCAACAAAACAGTAAATTTTACAAGAAAATAATAGTTTAGTCTTTTTACTTTCATTTTGTGTTTAATTTAATGTGTTACTTGCCATTTTGCTTGCTATTTATTATTTCTATTATTTATTTTCTTGCAAGTGCCAAATTATTTCTACAATACCCAAACAGTGTATTGAATTGAGTACAAACTATGAAATGCCATTTGCTCTTTGTGAATATTGACAGAAACATTCAGAAGATCAATAATGCATTCTAAAAAATCTAAAAAAAAAAAAAAATCACATTACAAGCAAAATCAAAAAGTTATCAAAAGACATTCGGAACATCAATTGATAAGACTAAAACCTATTAACAAGCTCCTAACAGCTGGCAGGCAAATCAATAAGAAAACAATACACTGAGACTGTCGGTAATAGTAGAAACCATTATGCTCTACACCGTCAGTCACTTTAAATAGTTTGAGCACACTCAAACTGAGTCTAGCCCAAAATGATTTTCACTTTATCTCCATGGAAAGGTATGAAATTAGATGTGGCAAGCATAAGGTGGAGTGGAAAGCAAATGCGCTGCTTGATCTTTTGTCCTGCATGAAATTAAACTCAAACAGGCTGCACACTGAATTCAGCAGCTTTGGATAAAAACAACAAAGAAACGTCAGGGTGAAAAGCTCTTGCTCGGAGGTGTGCATGTGGTTTGCTAAAGGTTGCCTTGATTCTGCATATACTGTACAGTTAAGCACAAGGCATGCAAACAATTAATTCTGACAGGAAATGCAAGCGATTTCAGTCTTTTCCTCACACAAAGTAGACAAATGACTTCAGAGGACTTGAATATAGTGCAATGAAATTAATAAAGCATGAATTTAACCTAAGCTAGTTGAATTGTTTGGAATACCATGTTGACAGCATATTTTGGTTGGGTATGTTTTGAAGCAGGGATTCTGGATTAAGCTGGTGCTTAGCTGGTCATGTACTGGTCCTATTCTAGTCTGACTAGTTTAAGGCCAGCAAAGGACCAGCATCCCATTCTGTTTTTTCATTGGGGCTTTTAAAGGTTTAGTGGTCTGATGAGGTCGAATAGAGTCTAAAATAGAGTTTTTAATGGCCTGTCTGGCTTTTTCAGACTAAAAATAACCTCCAAACTTCAAGCTTTTAAATGTAAATTCAAACTTTCAGACAAGCCGAAAACGAAGCGTGTTGTCAAACTTGATCCAGGTTCTTCTTCTTCAAAGAAAGCTCCAATTTTTCAACGGGAGAAAAAGGGCATGAGCTAGTAATAGATTACTTATAAAACAACTAACATTGACAAATCCTCATTAAAGTTGGATGAAACCGTTCTGGCCCCATAGCAACTCTTTGTATTACAGCAAGCAACAGCTTTGCAATAAAGGCTGAATGAAGATTCTGTTTGATTTATATCAGTCATCATCACAGAGCTGGAAGCGTTGATGGGAAACCTCTCATCCACGCCTACACAAACCATTCATCTGTTTCTGTCAGAGCAGACACTTCCATGGCACGCTTCCACTCTGAGATCTTACGTGGATGGAAGACAATGGAGAAGCATATCTGTGTGGCGACTAGTTGAAACACAAGCTGTTTATGCTGTGATAAACACAAGGCTGATGTCCAAAATATGTGTCACACAGGGAATGGAGAACTACGCCATAATGTAGAAGGAAGGACTATGGTGGTGGAACATTGCTGTTCGAGTTAAATCTGTTTAGCCAGAGAGTTCAGACTCCAATCTTGAATAAAATGCAATGAATTTCTTCTTGACTGGAAAAGCTAGTGAAAAATGCATTTTTCATCCTTTGCTTATTGACTCTTTTCTTCCTTATCAGTAATAAATGTGAAAGGCTATATGGCAGATGTCCTTTAATTAAAGCCCTCTTTAGAAGTGCCTGCAGGGTTGGTATTTTTGGAATAAACTTTTGGATATCATAGAAAATTGGTGCAATTTCTAAAACAATTCCTCACTTCATAGATGGCACAATAATAACTTAAATTAAAATGGATTGAATAAAATGATGCTTTCAAGAAAAAAAAAACAGAAAAAAGTTTATCTTTATTCAAAAAAAATATTGATGGCTCTGTCTATTAATAACGAACAAATAGAAAAACGTTTAAAATTAAAATATCTCATATCTGTGCATGCAGTAGGTATTTTTACTAAAATATAAACCAAGGCTGCATTTCTTTAATCAAAAAATATGGTTTATCCCTGTGATGCAAAGCTGAATTCTTACTTCATTTTTCCAGTTTTCAGTGTCACATGATCCTTCAGAAATCTATAATTATATACAATCTATAATTCGCTAATCAAGAAGCATTTCTTAATTTCTTTGACCCTAATCCTTTGAATAGTAGTATAAAAATACCTATGAATACTGATGAAATAACACTGGCATACACTGCAAAAACTATTGTGGGAATGCTGCTTAAGATTGTATTATATTCTATGCATGTTACTGTATCTTACGTGTTGCTCTTTGCTTTTTCCAGTTTCCAGCGAGTAGGGTGACTCTAGGAGCAGTAAGTGATGTTACTGCGGTGATCTGAGATGGCAAAACGGGTCCCAGCAAGCCTTCCCAGCTGCTCCGCGTTCCTGTACACCACAAAGAGAACATGGAAGAGGATTTTACTATGCATGAAGCACAGAGACCTACTGAGAGAGAAAGACCGATTAAACTGACCGGTAAGCTCTAACTAGTTTCTACATGCATACATATATGTATTACCATATCCAACTGGACCAGCTTAAACTGAAAAGCTGGGGGTTTTTACACACAAGGGATTGCATTAAACCATCTTTCTTATTAACTGTGACAAACTGTGAAAAGTAATGCCATTAGAGATGATGCCAAGGACACACTGCAAAATACACAAACATTATGCATTACAAATCAGTCTGGCTATCCATTTTTCACAAGCCAATAAGGCAATAGATTAAATTCCTAAATCTCAAACCCGTGTAAACAAACCTACAGGAGCACAATCAGCTAAATAATTCCCTAGATCGACATAAATGTTGCTTTCATCATTGGGAATCAAAAGAGCATTTAATTTTTCTTTCTAAACTTATTAAACTGATCAAAGCTTCAATCAAAAGTTCGTCTGAATGGTTAAGTGCTGAAAATGTTGAAAGAGGCTTGAGGCTTTTTCCTCATCAACCGGGCCATATTTAACCTTTAATTTTCTAGCGTCTGTCCGAATTCTGCTCAACAGACTCTGCTTGTTCATAAAGGTTAATTACATTTGGCTTCAGCTCTGGGCTGGGCATTGCTGAAATCCAGAGGGGTTGACAGATTGTCAGGTTGAATATGTATGTGCCATTTCCACGAGCGCAGAGAGCAGATGCATTTTTAAAGCATTTGTGATGTTCTGCTTCACAAAAACAGTTGAAGTTATGAAGCTTTCTGGATTATAAATGACTTTGCCCTTTATCTTTCTGGAGTTGCCCTTTCAAGCCACAACATATAAACGATGTAAAATGAAAGAAATTAAATTAAAACATAAAATAAAAATAAAAAAGCAATAAAATAGATTAACAATAAAAAATACTAATATTTCTATATGATCTATATATGTTTTAGTTAGCTTTAATAACCCTGGTGGGGAAAGAAGGAAAAAAATATAATTAAAAATGTGTATTAAGCTATGTTTTGAATGTAAATCAGATACACATTTATTCATCTTAATTATCCATATGAAATAATGCATAATTTAATAAGTTTACCTCAAAAAACTAACTTTTAAATATATATATATATATATATATATAAACTAAATAAATAAATAAAAAACAATAAATCATTGCATTGTTATTATTTCTGACTCTAGAACCTCAGTTCATTATGAAAGAATATCAGTCACAGTTGTGTCCTGTCACTTACTTTTTTGAAAAGATGTATTGTGCATTATGGGAGTTAAATGAAGAGGGAGATGATGAGATCTGCTCATTAAAACATTTAATGATGCATGAACTCATGATTTGCATCTGTTCGCTGAAACAATACTGCTGTTCTCGCTATTACTTTCAAATCAGGAGACACACACACACAGAGATGCTGGATTTATAACCTTGGGCAGTATTACTGCACTTCATGATATCTGGCTTGTCTCTAGGTTACTGGGCATTAGTTTTAATTTATTTCCTTCAAAGTTTCAGATGTTGACAGGCCTGTACTCTTTGAGGACGTGTCTCACACATATCTCATCAATCTTGAATTAGCTGCTTGCATTACGTATAAAAACATGAGATCGTTTAATGAGAACAGGCACTCAGGCCTCAGCAAAAAGATTTCTTCCAGCTTAGTCATTAAATAATTAAAACAGCATGATCAAAAACCTGAAAACTGATTAAAGCTACCCAAATCAACAACGAGAGAACGTTCTCTGTCTCTGCTCTAGTACAGCGTTTTTTATGGTTAAATTACGACATGAAGTTGAACAAACAATCTCAATTTTCATTTTGGGATTTTCATTTTCCACTTGTTTTTCCTTCTTGCTTTGAGGATAAAAAAGGATGAATTTGCTCATAAAGGTTTAGAGGCATCCTGTATAAACCCGCCTTTGCCCTGAACCGAGCGAATCAAAACAGGGTCGATCGGTTGATATTACTCGTGGGAAGGTTAAGAGACTTTGATGTGTTTTGATGTCAGGAATGATGGGATAGAGGGTGACAAGAGGACATTATCTATAATCTGTTGTTATGAAGGCATCAGACAGAGGCAGTGAAAGCTTCCAGGATGACCTGTATGAGACAAATGTTTGCTGGGGTGAGAGACAGAGGAGACCTTTACAGTCGACGTGACTGTCTACGTGGTGAATGTCTAAGGTTGAGACGCAAGGTCTAAAACTGTGCATTCTTCTGCCCTCTGTTCATTATTTGGTTTGGCTGATCTACGACTATAGCTTGACTACAGCGTTCAAACAGAAATTAAACCCCCAGAATGGAAGTATTTTAAGTGTTCAACATAGACAGTGGTTCTTCATGGGAGACTCGACTCATAATTGATTCCAAATAGAGTTTGGCATTAGCATGTTGCTAAGCTAATGATGCGTAAAAATAGGAAGCTTACACAGACAGTGGGCAAAAATGAATTTAATGACCTTAGATACATGTGTAGACTTGTGAAAAGATAGATTTTTGTGCTGCTAGAATGGGTCCTGGAACCCAGAAATGATTTATGGTAGCATTTTTGCCGTTCAAACGCTATTGTCCCAAAGTCAGTTCGGGGATTTGGTTCAAGTATTATAGGATCTAAGGATTCTAGGATTTGTAGTTATTTATTTATTTTTAAATATCTTGGATAAAAGAAGGTTAAGTGGCTGAATGGGAGCACTGATGTTATCAGAGACATTAAACATTATTACACTGAACAAGAAAACTTATCTAATTTATGCTTTATAATTTAAAAAAAACTAAATGGTGGTGATGCTGAAGTCATCTGACCATGGAGTAGTTTGCCAATGTTTCATTTTTTTTAATTTTAGCAATTTTACTCCTAGAGCTTCTTTTCTGGAATAATCTGAAAGCCAATCCACAAATCTTATTGACTTTGTTAAAGAAATCAGGAAGAAACTAACTTCTAGGTTTTCCTACAGAAAAACACATAAACACTGCTTTACATTATGGGAATGACCTTTCCTCAAAAAAATACTAACAATTCTGTCTTACTATGTACTTAAAGAAAGTATTTAATAAGACAACCTTAAAGGCAGGGCAAGTGATTTCTGGAAGCCAATGTTGATATTTGAAATCACCAAAACAAATACGCCCCACCCGAAAATCGTATCACCTCTTTGAGAGTCAACGGGTTTTGTGAAACAATGCAGTACCAATGTTACACCGTCTATGTGGGACATGAGTTGTGTAGTCTTGCGTAGCCAGTCTGGAATTCATAGCGGCTTACTTTGGTCAAGGCCCACCCATAAGGCCGCTTGGCCGACATGTCAAACAACCAATCACAGTTTGTTTCGTTCAGTGTCACGTTTCAGTGCATGGAAATGTCCCCACAACAACATAACAGCGTGCAACAAGGCAGTCAGCATAGAAAATCCCGATAAGACGCTTACGATAAACATGTGTTTAACACCCACAAGCAATTCTGGAGAACCGAACACCATATTGAATCGGCTAGCTGCGATGACAGCATTCGTTGTTCTCAGTAACTTCACTTGATCTTCCATAATAGATCCTGGACATCTCTTAAAGAGTCTATGCCGTGAACTTCACATACTTTTGAGAATTCAACATTTAACTGATCTTAATAAATACTTATTGTCACTCATGTAAACACAACGTTTTTTTTTTGCAATCACACGTCTGCGCGGACCGAAAATAAACGCGACACTCGCGTCCTCTGGAAATCAGATAAAATTCAACCAATCATTTGATGACTTCGACATTCCTGAAGGGTTTTCAGTTAAGTGTACCTTATGCATCATACGTTTAGCCAATGTTCCGTGGCCATGACGTCTGAGGCGGAGACTGTGAGTTGCGTGGCAAAATACTATAGAAGTCATTACAATCAGTGATGCTAACTTACATGGCATGCGAGCAGCGAGACACATCTCTGAAAAAAATCTGCTGCTGCTTTCTATTTATGACACGCTAACATAAATTTCAAATGATTTTCAACTGTCGCTTTATCACGTCCAGCGTAACTCACCTATAAAAAAAGAAGAAACAAAACAACCTCGGCGTTAGATCGCAGGCCTTCCACTCCTTGAGATCTCTCCAGCGCTGGAAGGCTTATACGATATTTACAAGGGTCTAAAACTTCTTACCTTATCGTTCCGCAGACATTTTACTCATGTGCTTTTTATCTTTCTGTCACTCTGCGCAGCTGTTCACTGAACACTGTCTGATCCACATCACGAATAGAAACTCCCATTACTGCTGATTGGCTATGAGTTTGTTTTGCTAAAGGGCTCGAATCTTTTGAAAAATAGTATACCTTGACTTTAAGCAATAAAATAAGCAGCTTACTAAGGTCTAAGAGTCTAAACATTTCCACCGTTCTACTATTAATAGATGTAGTGATTTATGTTTTTAACCACACACAAACAATAGCTGTTTATTTCAAGTCTGTGAATGAATAACCCAGCAATTGGATAATATTGTCCTCAGTGGGCAGCCAGGTGAGACCAGCAAGGCCCATGACTGATATAAAGTATGCAGATAGAAATTTGTTACCCATTCTCAATGAGAAAGTCCCCAAAAAACATTGCTCAAAAAAGTTGCCCCATCTGTCATCAGCTTAAAAATCCATCCTTGAGATTCTGTTATTCTTTATGCAACTGTCTAAAAAACATCATCCCACAAAAGGTGCCTTCAGAAAGAGTAAAAGTGCAGGTAGTCTCATCCATGCTGTGAGGGACTGTCAAAATAAAGTGTGAAAAGCATATTTCATTAAAGATATGTTACAATGCCGGCTTCCAGACATGCCAGAGTTACACACAGGTTTGTGTATACATTTCAAAATATTAGCATAGTCTATTTACCAACAGACCACGTCTTTTATTAGATGCATTTATCATAAAGAAAGAGGTGAACTGTAATGAACCCATTGTGTATCCCAGTAATTTGTATCAATTTACAATTCCTGTCATGCTCATGCGGCCGAGAGAATAATAAATGTTTATTTATTTGGGAAGCAGAACAGCCTCTTCATTATGAATGAGAATGTATTGCTGCTGCTGACACTGGACCTTGACTGAAGCCTGTTACCTGATGGTATCTGCTCACCGAGACGTTTCAATGGCCTTACCATCAGACACGCTTCAGTAACTTCTGATTATATTCATTCAGAGTTGGGTAGCTGGTCAATTTTTATGGACCTTTTATCACTTCACCAGCCCTTTAAACAAGATCACTACCATGAAGGAGCTAACTCAATAAATTTATAAAGTATTATGACTCGGAAGTTATAATATTCATTGTATAACTGTAAGTCAAGGTAAATTATCACCATGTTATAAAGTTTACTGAAACAGCACATTTGTAGCATTGGATTAGCATTTACACATTAATCATAACAATCACTTTCAGATTTCAGGCAGTATGTTATTTTTTTTTCCCTGGCAATATCTGTATGAAATCAATCTAAATACAATACTACAGGAAAAAAAAGGTGTACCTGACCTAAAACCAAGTGTCTTGAATTTGGAGAAAAAACTCAAAAAGTAGTTTCATCATCCAGGACCCTAAAATCTTATGTAAACCGCAATATATATATATATATCCTTGCAGTCAGGGGCGTAGCAACCGGGGGGGGACGGGGGGACACGTCCCCCTCACTTTTAGAAACAGATGATTCTGTCCCCCGCACTTTTTTTGAGCTTGCGCCAATATTTCCGCCCGTATTCTCTGATTTGTTCATTAGATTTGAGTGAACGAACGTCTAGCCAATCACAGCCATGAACGAACAAGCCACAGCGAATCTCTTGCCATGAGCTTAAAATCTTGTTGCTCTTGTGAATTTTCGTTCGTTCACTCACTTGGCTGTCTGGG
>JAUCMT010000021.1:16186949-16201283 GCA_032357475.1 Enteromius thamalakanensis | reverse complement strand
GGGTGTTTTGAGTAGTTTTCAGAATGTTTTGGGGTGTTCTGGGAGTTGTTGCTGTGTTGTACGCTGTTGCTAGGGTGGTATGAGTTGTTTTCAGAATGTTTTGGGGTTTTCTGGGAGTTGTTGCCGTGTTGTACGCTGTTGCTAGGGTGTTTTGAGTAGTTTTCAGAATGTTTTGGGGTGTTCTGGGAGTTGTTGCTGTGTTGTACGCTGTTGCTAGGGTGTTTTGAGTTGTTTTCAGAATGTTTTGGGGTGTTGTGGGAGTTGTTGCTGTGTTGTGTGCGGTTGCTAGGGCGTTTCGAGTAGTTTTCAGAATGTTTTGGGGTGTTCTGGGAGTTGTTGCTGTGTTGTGTGCGGTTGCTAGGGCGTTTTCGAGTGGTTTTCAGAATGTTTTGGGGTGTTCTGTGTGGTTACTAGGGTGTTTTTAGTGGTCCTTGAAATGTTTTTGGGAAGTTCTCATAGTTGGTTATTTTTTTGGGGGAGCTTTATAGAGATTTATAGCACATGTAAAAGCACACCAAAAAGTGTCACGAGTAAACATCAGGCTGAAGAAAAAATAAATTCATCTGTAAAGAATGAATACAGAAGAAGAAATACTCTTCAGCAATAAAAAACCAATAAAGCACAATAGTTGTTGAAGGATGGTTGAATGTGTTATGTGACATAACCACCGTTATTCAGTTATAGATACACCACATCGGTGGCTTAAATCAAACTTCTGAACACGGGCACTCATTCGTGCAGAATCCATCCAGCCGTGCATCAGGGAGCTTTAATTCGGATGCACAGTGAGACCAGATCTAATCGGATGAGGTTTCATTCAGCGGCAGCAAAACAAACAAGCTGTGAAAACCACAATCAGGGCGGCAAAACCCTGCGGACACACACTTCGGTACAGATAGATCTGATACACGACCAGTGTGTGTGTCTGAAAGACAAATAAAGCAGAAAAGGTGTTTCTAAAAACAGGAACTGGCATGTTCTCTACCTCCTGGACTGCAGCTGAAGACTCCTTCCCAGGATGCCTCTGTCTTTGGATTTCACAAGGCTTTCTGCAGGACAAACACACACACAATAAATGGGGTTTCTGCATACGTAATTTGCAATTCATGACAAAATTATACAGAAGAAACAGTAGAATCTATTATTAAATGTTAACGTCAAACACCAACTTGTTATGGATCCCCAAAAATCATAAAACAAATTGATGCATCTACAATCATGTCTCATTTTGAAAAATTACAAGAAGCAAACCTACAATATGTCTCTGCAGTGAAATACAGAAACAATCAGGCCCACATTGAATTTATGCATCCACAGATTTACGTCAGCTGTGATTAAGCTATACACATATCTTTGCATGTTTATGTAATGTTTTATCTAATTTGATTATGCACTCAGCTGTCCATGTTTACAGCCATTCAGATTTGCATTAAACTATGAGAGGCCATGTGTTATACAGTCATTTCATCACAATTAAGAACCCTTAAACCAGCCCAAAGCTGCTTGCGGTTCTCAAACTGATCTCTACTGGTCAAGATTGATGGTTTCAGATATTTAGAGTTCAAAGCACACTCAGCACATATTTTATTTTTATTAACTGTTTTTTTACATACTCATGCATATTACAGTTAATATACAATATATATATATATATATATATATATATATATATATATATATGCATATTATAATATTGCTAAAACACCTAAAGCAAGGCTAATGTGTAGGGATGTAGTTTTATCAGTGTTCAGATGAGGGCGATATTTTCTATCTTTTAACAGCCACAGTGTTATGAACAATCCCTGCTCTCATTTCAGATGTTGATTTGATAAACAGACTCTGTCTGCACATTGAGAGTATGAAAGTGTTGTTCATTTCAACTGCGTCTGAACGTGAACGAGATGCTGATAGCTAGTGCCACACACCTCCGCTCTCGGGTGTCTGCGGTGAACTGTGGGAGTTCTGCCTCTCCTGGGAGCTCCTCTCCAGGGCTCGAACTCTGGCCTGTGAGCGCTGGATGAAATCAGGCCGTCTGATCGCTAAAGCCTCCTGCACACACAGACCACACACTTTCATTAAACGACCAAAAGGACAGTTCAATTCAAAGTTCAAAGTCTGAAATCTGCATCACAAATTGGTAAAATTGCTAATGTTATCTTTGACATTGAGAATTATTTCTGCTAGGCACTATAACAGCTGTGCTTGGATCATAATAGCTGGTTTCTAGCTGCAAAACAAGCAAAACTATTCTCCTGTATAAAACCTAAAATTTTAACTTTAGAAAAAAAATAAAGAAATAAAGAAATAAAATACTATCTTTTCAAACCAGATCTCACTTTAAGGTTCTGGCTTTTTTTATTCTAAAAACATTTTCTGTTAGAGGTAGGGTTATAGTTGGTCTACAGTAATTAAATAATTTTTTTATTATTTGTCGAGATCTATTGTATGTCCTCATTTAGATTTAGCCAATCAGTGAACTTCAGTGTTTTTATGCAAGTACCTCCAAACAACAGAAGAGAGAAGAGTAACTCACGCTAAGTGACAGTGGAGCCAAAGCAGTTTCAGAAAGGTCATTTTGGGACTCAAATGGGACAAAATCCACACATTGATCTGCTGGAAATGTTTTGTTCTTTCCATCGGCAAGAGCAGCCGCTTCTATGAGCTCTCGGTGTTCATTCTGCCCTCTATCCTCTGATAAAGAGAAACAATATTCAGTCATGAAACAACAGCTTGCTAGGTTCTTTATCAGAGGAATGGAGAATAACTTCAACTGCATGTTGAGATGCACTAGTACCAACATGTCCAGAGTGTAAAGACATCAGTGACTCTCAGCTGTCTATTTACAATTTCCTCATCCTGCTAAATGTCAGTGTGTTTCAAGTGAAGGTTGTGTTTGAGGAAGCCAAAGGTCAGGAGAGATCAGGTACCTGCTGTGTGGAATCTACTTCGCTTCTGCTGGGCCTGCAGCTTTATGTTGGCGATTACCGCTGCGGCGTTCAGGGCCAGGACAGTGTCTGCACTCAGATCAGCCGAGTTATCTGAGAACAAAGAGACTGTGCATCATCCAGAGACTCGGCTAGGCCTGAAACACACTGCACACAAGTAGCAAAAAGCAAACGCTTCCGGCAATGCAAGCAGGATTTTATTGCTGCATTCAGAAATAGAAGTAATGCAAGTACGCGACGTTCTGTGGCAGAATGATATACAGTTTATGCTTGGCCAAAACTACTATTAGTTAAAGTACTGACATGTTTTCAGTGATAAACTTGAGAAAGCAGAGAGTGCATTTGCAATGCATTTAGCTCTGCATTAACATATTTGTGTACGTATTTACAAAAAGCTGTAAATAAATGTATAATAATACATTAATAGCAATAGATATAATAAGAAATAGTGACTTTGTTTCAAACAGTAGTCATCTATGCATGTCCTCAGATAGTTAAATGTGTGTGTACGCATGTATTTCAGCGGCTGTCAGATTTCTCTCTGTGTGTAGCAGCTGTAAAAGTCCCACGGAAGCTCAAAAACCGGTATTGAAAGCAGGGAAGAAATAGATTATGCATGCAAAGAGATGCGTGGGAAAATGAAAAGACGAGAAAACTCAAGATAGAAAAAGAGCGAGAGAGACAGTGGAGAAATCTCCCGTTTCAGGGCCGTCCACCGCTACCGTGCGTATCTGCCGTGAAAAGCCTCAATTAAAAACCTCTGCTCTCTCACACTATAATACTCATCCATTATACATCAAAGCGGCGCTGCGCGGCCTCAGCCTACAGTGTGTTCTTGTGCGTCTACCACCCAATATCCACATACGTTCAGCTGGTACCTGCTGCTTTTAGTAGCATGAGAGGTTTGATTCCCGAAATAGGCTCCTCACGATCCCGCTCTGTCCTCGCGCTCCTGCCCTCGCCACCGGAGGCCCAGAGCCTTCTTGCTTCGCTGCTGCTGGAACTAACAAGATCAATATTTGTCTTCTGGGAAACAGGAGAGCTCTTGTTGTGAAACGCTGGATGTGTAACTGCATTACCGCAGTTAAACAGGCTTGCGTCGCAGCTGAGAGGCCTTCGAGGCGGCTTGTATGTTTTCGTGTCGCCCTCCTCTGCTGTGCTGCTATGGTTTGGGTTGTTAAGGTAGAGAGACAGGCTAGATCTGTGCTGGGACCTCCACTGGTTTCCTCCTGGCTCTAGAGATATAGTTAATGCTTGGTTTAATGGTGAGGGACTGCCGTTAGATTCATTACGGACTCCTTCAGTGTAGCTGTGTCTGTACTGCGCTGGACTGAAACGCTCTCTGTGTTCGGTCATTTTCACAATGGTTGCTTTTCTTCTCAGTACCACGCCGTGGTCCGTCTCTCCACGATCACAGCCAGAGGTCGAGGTGATGGGCAGGCTGGAGGTGCTTTTCGTCCTCTGTTCTGTGACTTTGACCACTAAACCTTTTCTTGGTTCATCGGCGAGGTCGTTCGTGGCTGGACTCGGAGGCCTGGAGTTTGTGTGCGTGACCTTCCTGGAAGTGATAGTGATGGATGATATTGAGGAGCTGAAGGACTCCGGCGCACTTCCACGCCTGCATGTGGGATTTCTCAGCACGGGAAGAGGTCCAGCGTGGCATGTGTCCATCTCGGCTTTCGGATTGCAAGTCTGCGGTCCATTTCGCCCTCCCTCAGAGCTCACAGATCCCGAAGCCTGGAAGCAAACAAACAAAATCCCTTGAATTGGGCTTTGTGTGGATGAAAGAGGTTCTGTCTGCCTCCTGTGTGCACAGTAATGCTTTCGGAATCCATCATTGTAACAACTCGCATCATTCTGAACTGGTGCATTACGCCGTTCCCATAGCAACCGTATCAGTTTTGGGGGCAATTCGGTTAAGTTGGAATTCAAGGCACTTTTTTATTCAATTATGAGAACCACGGGAGAGTTTTAATCTTGCCTTATTTTCATGGAGCCTGAACTCACAAAATACAGATGCTTGTGCATATGAATATTAAAAAAAAATTTATAAAAAAGGTAACATTGTGCCTTCATGGAATGGCATTCATAACTGAAATATTGAATTGGATGATTAAACTGGATAGAGAAAAATAAACTTTTATATATATATATATATATATAATATAAATATATATATGTGGTTAAATCCAACTGTTAAGACAAGATACCACAAGCATGCTTCAAGAAAGAATATTTTGAATGATTTGAGTTCATGTTGTCTTTAAAATAAGGAGGATATTGGAGGATAAAAGTGTAAAAAGATAAAATGGCAATAAATAAATTAAGAAACAGAGGAAACATTCACAAAACATCCTTATAAATAAAATTCATTTTAATGTCATTGTTTGCATTTTTTTAGAATAAAAATATTAATTTATTTAGTGCATTCACTGTATATCAAAGATTTGCTCTTGCACCTCCATGGAATGGCTTTCATAACCAATATTACTTTATTTTATACATATAAATCCAATTGATATAAGACCTGGAACATGCATTAAGAATGAACAGAGTCAGTTCGGGTTTTATATTGTTTTAGAAAAAGGAGCATTTCTGCAGCTACTAAAAGAGTTTATTGTTTTTTCAGCCCCACAGTGTCCCATCGGAGGAGTAAAATGGTACAAAGTTAATCAAAAAAGACAGAATTGAGAGAGATGCAGAAAAGCTGCCTGAAGCAAACTTCCCATAAACAGCACACTAAACAGACGCAGAAAGAGATTATTTTCAGAGAACACACTGATCTGACAGAAACAGCCCTTATAGTGTTCAGCCTGATTCAGAGCAACGGCTGAGGTCAGTCTGTGTGTAGGTCATCTGGAATTATGCATGTAACTGATTACAAGATGCTTTTAAAGAGTGTTTACAGTGTTTCTAAATGATAGACTACTCAGGAACAGAAGCACATGATCAAAGATTGGGAAGATTTGTTTAGTGCTTCATGAACATCTACATTACTGCTTCAGACCTGCAGAAAAGACTTTATTTCATTTTAATTTTGAGGAAAATTCGGTTGATTTAAACATGGTTGTAAACAGTGTTAAACATGTCTCTGCGACACTAAATTTATTATTTAAGCAAAGATGCATTGCATTTTTATTTTTTTAATAAAAATATTAAATAGCACAGAACGTGTTTTTTAACGTTAGTAATAATAATAATAATAATAATGTTTTAAAGCAGCAAATCAGCATATGAGAATAATTTCTAAAGGATTAACAAGGAGTTATGATGCTGAAAATCACAGAAATAAATTACATTTCAACATATGTGCACATAGTTTATTTAATATATAATATATATTGAGCCTGAGGGATGTCTTTAAAACATGTTATATTTTAGAATGTTTTATTAAATGATTTTTTATTTAATTATAACAATAAAATTACGAGGGTAAAAAAAGAAAATAAAGATATCTGATTAAAAAGGGGTGGAGTTACGGAAAAGGGCTTTTGCTAACAAGGTTAACTGTTTGCACTCAGTGTAAATATACACTGGCATTAATCAAACCACGTGCCTTCGGATCACAAGCTTCTATCAAAAGAAAGTAAGGCTTTATGTGCCATGTTATCATACTGTTAAGAAACGACTGACAATGGAGTGGGGATCCATACACGTGGTCAAAGAGGCTAGGTCAAACACCAGCAAACAGTGCAAAACAAGGCAAGGCACAAGAGTAAATCCAATACACCAGGCAGGGTTCGGGACAGGCAGCAAAAGATTGAAACGAGAAAACAGTCCAAGGTCAGCAAAGATCACGGAAAACCCTATAACAGGGTACGAGGCTATGGTAAACAACAATCAGTGTCAAGGAGGAGGTATGGGCTTCTTATGCTGGACAGGGGGAACACAAGACACATGCAACCAATGGACCAACGGGGATATAACACACATAGCAGTCCAGGGTGGAGTGCCCTCTTGGGGAGCTCGAGGGCACTCTGGCTGGTGATAATAACACATACAAATCTATTTTAGGTACGTTTGGTGGCAGAGAGACCCAAATTCCAGTTTAGTAGTAGGCTCATAAGAAATAACAATATAGCACGCTTTATATGGCCAGAAATGGTATATTATTTCTGTTTTCTTCCAGAGACCCAAGATATGAAATATTAATAAATGCAATGGATTTTCCCATGCTACAATGATCAATGATGGTGCACACTTTAATAACACACTTCTCCAAGCTTTATAGTTTGATTTATTTTATTGTGTTGTTCTACAATGTGTTTCTGCTGGTGTCAAATGAACCCAAAAAGAAACTGTACTGTACAATAATCACCTTTTAGAAAAGTGCATGCATCTTATGATACATGAGCAGTGTCGAGGAGGTTACTTTGAAAAAGTAATGGGTCACAGATTACAAGTTGCCCTTTTTAAAACGTAATAATAATGTAACTGTTTACGTTGCTTTATTAAAGTAACGTAACTGATAACAAATGTTTTGATACATTTAAAGCAGGATTGAAACCAAGTACTCAACACTAATTACAGTCAAAATACAGGTGAAAATCCCTCTTCACTGTGTTTAAGTGTTAAATACAGATTTAAACAAGAATGCATTTAATAGCTGATACTGTTTCTGAAATCATAGCTTTGTCAGGAAACACTGCCGTTAAACAATTAAAAAACAGTTCATCTTAAAAAATAAAGCATATACATACATTTAAGTAAAACAATTATTAAATATGCATGTGTCCTAAACATTGGTGTCTCATATTTTAGAGCAGCCAATGCAATTTGGGCAAGAAATCAATCTTATCTGTATGTGTGTGAAAATTAGAGACTTCCATAATAGCTGCCGATTGAGTTTTGAGTATTTATACAAACATAGGCTTTCTTGACACAGAGAACAAAGCATGGGTTAAGCTCTGGTGCAGGTTAGTTCCTATATAAAGCAGTATAGTGTTTTCAGAACAGTCTCACCTGAGGGAGGACGGATGGTGTTTTTTCAGGTGTCCTCCAGTATCTACACGCTACAGGTTCAGGCCTCGCGGTTTCTCTGTCTGCATAACACAAGAAAAGTCCACTATTAAATGCATTTCCCGTGCTTTTCATTGCAAAACGAAACATAAAGCCAACAAGACAGTGTATTTTGCGTATGGTTTAATCCAGTGGCGTTTCCTGCCACTCCTGTGTCACAATGCTGTGTGTGTTTACACTGTCAACAGAAAGGCTCAACCGGCATCACTTACAGGCAGGGGTTAAATTGGCTAAGCCCCGACACTACTGGGCTCCTCCTCAACATTAATGCTTCATTAACACCAGACAAGTAACATGATTAAAACATCTATTACCAGAAATAACAATATAAACACCAAAACACAAGTAGTACTCTGATTTTATTACATTTAGACTGTAGCTAATACATGTAAGTTACCGCAGTATAAGGTTGCGCTGCTGAGACGATATCAATTCAAAATTTAAACAAAAAATTGTTCGTTTAAAATACAAGCTAAATCACACAACGCTTTCACTATTACGGTAGTTTAATCGTTTTATAAACAGTTTAAAAGGCAAATACAGTATTATTTGGTCACTTACATTTAGCGCATCTTACATCAACAGGTCGAATAATTGCCAACAATACAACCCTGCCCAAAATGCAATAGAAATCTATGGAATTAAATGGATTTAAGGGGAATATGGAAAGTATAATGTTGTCTACAGGCATGTGATGGATTGTATTGGTGCGATGTTAAATCATATTGGGAAAATGCCCAAAACACACTAGGGTTTTAAATAATAGTATTTTAAAGGAAACCATTAGAATTTCTGTGAATTTTGCACAGAACAAAACAAATCGTAATTTAATCGCGGGTTACATGTGTCATGAAGACAGAGAGAAAGAGCGGGAGAGATCTCCATCTGTGATGGAATGAATCCTTCAGCGTCGCCATGGAGACGCGGTCACAGCAACGTCAAGGCGGCAAGCTAACTATTTCTTGCCGTCAGTTTTTTAGGGACGTAATCGCACTTCACACTGGCAGCTAAAACCTGACAGGCAGCTATTTTCCCAGCATGCTCCCGGTTCGCGGGGCAGCACGGCAAACACTCCTGTCAGACGCCCAGGTGTTGTGTGTCAGCTTCTGCCTGCCTCGTGCTGTATTTATGTATTCACACTGGCGTAATTACCTGCGGGAAACTCTGGGAAGCTTTGGCTTTTCGAGTTGTGGGCGTGTCATTTAAAAGTCGTGGAGGAAACAAATTGGTTTCGATCAAAATGAAAGCTGAAGCGTGTGATTTCTGTCACTGTTTACTGATACTGAACAGTCTCCATCTGCTAAGCTATTTTATATTGATATATTATCATATCATTTTTAAGGACAACTATACAAAATATGACTTTTTGAAAAAAATCCCCTAAATTCTAAATGAAATATTCCTGTTTTTTTTTTTTTTTTTAAGAAATGAAAAAGTGAAGCTAAAAAATTTTTTTCTGAATCAAACCAGAATGAATCACTTTTCTACCGATGTTTTGGGATTCAGCGAACACAGTGTGATCCAGAGAGACAGGCAGCAAGTGTCTGTCACTGACCCTTAGTCACTCTTTCTGTATTTACTACCGAAGAATGGCCTTCACACACACACACACATTGATCAGCATGACACTCTGGTTCTGTCAGAGTCACACACCATCTGGAGCTGGTGAGGAAAAAAGCAAGCGAGAAATTCCCAAACATTTCAGTTGTAAACACTCATGGAGGAGTAAGCGTTTGTCGCTCCTGCCTCCTCCTCCTCCTCTTTCCCCTTGACTCAGCCCTGCTCTCACGGCTGTAATTAAAGTGACGCTGCGGCAGCATCATTATACGCTCGTCACCTGCTGACAGACCCCAGAGAAAGGATCCCAGCAGCAGCAGGAGCACAGAGTAGATGACGACACGGAAGGAACCACCGCAGGAGACTGAAAACCTAATACTGCTCTGTCCCTGACTCCAACCAATCTGCTTCTGAACCAAAACCATCCTTTCTGAGACCAAACAGTCTTCCCTTGACTCCAAACAATCTGTCCCTGGCTCTCAACAATATGCACAGCTACGAAAACTTATCCCAGATCTCTTCCTCTAATCCCAAAACTTCCCAGTAAGTCCAAACGCTCTGACTCCAAATACTCTTTATGTAAAGTACAATTACTTCATTTAATCAAGCTATTAAAAGAACAGAATCGGATGCATGTTTGTTGTTGTTATTTTATAATGAAGCACAACAAACTTGGCACAAGGACCGAATTCACAAAATAGAAAAATAAAATTGTAGCCGTTTAGGGTTAGGGTTAGAGTATCAGGCCACTCAAAGTTGCATCACCCTCTTTTCTACACTTATGGACTTGATGTAATCATGCAATAATGAATAGGATGCCTGGATGCCCGAAATGTCCCAGCAATCCAACCCAAAATGCTCCTAATATAAACAGTTATTTTATCTTACCACAGAATATCACAGAACACTGATTATTTCGTGTACTTGTTCGGTAATGCCATCTTGTTCTTTTTGCCTCAATAGTCTTTCGTAGTGCAACTTTAAAAACATAAAGTATGCACAACTTAGATTTCTGCATGAAGCAATTCACTGAATTTACTAAAGATGGTATTTTATACAACCAGTGTGTAAAGCTCAAACCTCTAAACATAATTCACCGGTGTCCTCTGCCAAGTTGTTCATTCAGAAATTTCATATGCCATCAGTACGCACCATTTGGTCTTGGTCCATTAAGTTTGGCAGGAGTGCTGAGCAACACTGGAGTGATGGGAGACTTCAGTTTCTGCTGAAAGAACACACACAGACTTGTTATAGTTGTAGAAAAGGCAGATGAATGTGATTTTGTCAGATACCGCAGTTTTTGAAAAGCATGTGCTGCTTGGTGTGATATCTTCTGAACTCTAGTGCAATGACATTCATATATTTCAAGTTTGACTTTAAGTAATAGTTCACCCAGAAATGAAAAACTCACAAATCTAATTCACTCTCAAAGCCATCCGAGATGTAGATGAGTTTGTAAATTAAGTATTGCAGTGCTTACCAGTGACTGCTGTGCAGTGAATGGGTGCCGTCAGAATGAGAGTCCAAACAGCATCACAATACTCCACACCACTCCAGTCCATCAGTTAAAGTGAAAAGTTGTGTGCTTTTTAATAAACAAATTCATCATTTTTAATTTTAAACGGTTGTTTCCTGGTAAAATACAAATCTTTATCCATAACAATGCTTTCTGCAGTAAAAAAAAACTAGGACAGAAATATGCCCAGAGCAAGCACCATTTACAACCAAAAGCATTTCCACACAACTACGTTGGCTGATTTAACTGGAGATAGACATTTTCACTGAAGTAAACATTATTATGAATTCTAGACCCATATTTTAGTCCAGAAGCAACAATTTGAATACAGGAATATATTAATGATGGATTCGTCTTTTAAAGTTTCACAAGATGTTAACTCTTAAACAGGAGTGGTGTGGAATGGATCATTGTGATATTTTAATCAGCTGTTTGGATTCTCATTCTGACGGCACCCATTCACCGCAGAGCATCCATCGCTGAGTAATTGATGTAACACTATATATCTCCACATCAGTTCTGATGAGGAAACAAACTTCATACTGGATGGCCAAAGGTGCACTGTCAGCAATATTGTGTCCAAATAGTGTCCAAATACTTGAACATAAAACGACTGAAGGGCAAAGATAGAAAGATTTGTGCGATTTACAAATGCTATTGGATTTGTTTCAATCCTCTGGGCCCCGCAGCATTCTCGTGATCCTGTTGTTGGCTCAGATGCGGTTGGATCTATTCGTTCCTAAATCTGTTCCGAATGGATCCAAGCACCTGCTGACAGAGCAGTTTTATCTCGACTTCACGCAGCACCCAGACAGCCACTGAAGATCACGTACTTGACAGTCATCCAGAGATTTCTCTCTTTCCCCTCTTTTTAGTTTTCTATTGCTCTCTCTCTCTTTCTGGCATCAGTTGGCACTAAGGTAAATCAGGTCTGAGAGCTCGGCTGTTCATTTCCGGGGTTCATTCCCAGCAGAGGTGAGACTGAGTGATTGTTGTGTGGTGTACAGCGGTGGCAGAAAGTCTGGGACTCTGAAGGCTTTTATCTCCAGTCTGGATGACTCAATTGCTCTGAACTTCTGGGCAAAGAAAGTTTCCGACTGTACAATTCATGTGATACAGTCTCACGAAACTCTCACAGATCATTTTCTTATTACGTTTTTAATCTTATTTCCATTTAAAAACTGCAACATTCTGAAATGTAAAATATGAAAGCTGAATCTAAATGATTTAGTGGATATCTGATAGTTTTTAAGGCATTATCAACATAAAATTAAGTACAGTAGTAGATTGTTCCCACTTTATAAGTTATACGTTATTTTTCTTTTTTTTGGTTAAATGTTGTGTTAGATGTCTTTTGGTAGTTCAGGCTAATAAAAAAATCAGGCCGATTAAATTTTAAATTAAATAATAAATTAAAAAAACAATACAAAATAATAAAAATGCATTAGAAAAATATGAAATAGTTATCTAAAAACAACACTTAGGTTATGAATAAATTAAACTAAAATAACATTTTATTTTATTTTAAATATAAACAATACTTTAATTAAATAAAATTATAAAAATGAAAATGTTTTAAATGCAATAGAAAAATCTGAAAAGGTTATCTGTAAACAAATCAGTATATATAATACTATAATATTAATATGCAATACATAAACAAAAAACTAAATTAACAACTGAAAATGCTTTAAATGCAATGGAAAAATTTGAAAAAAATGTCTTTATGTTTTTAAAATCTGAAAATAAACTTCCTGCTGTGACATCACTTTCCTTTCCTGTTATTCTTTCTTACCTGGCACCTACTGTTGTCAAGGTGGTTGTCAGACATGTCAGTCAGTATCACGTGCCTTTGTATGGGCAGCCAGCCGAAGCGAACCGGAGTGAGAGCGCAGAACTCAGCTTTTTCTGCACCGGGAGCAGCTTTAATGTGAACAGACTCCAGACTGCTAGAAGAGCTTTCACACACACTGGGACAGACACTAGGGGTCTGATTTCTCCTGCGGAGTAAGGAAACATCAGGACACAGTGGGTTACATCCCACCGTCTCATTCGGGAGAACTGGCATTGATACCGTCCTGTCCGCAAACGTAGGTATTTGATTCTGAAGTCGGCGTGATTGGAGTCTCTCCAGTGTTTGAAGCCATTTGTCCGTCCTGCCACCCTCTATGCAGCTCAGAGGACGAGCTCTGCGAGGGGGCTCATTCACCTGCGCCACAGGGCTCTTATAATAACCCCGCTCCCCAGGCCTCCTCCATGATGAGGACCTGCGAAGGAGACTCGTGCTGTTTTTGCCAGCTGCACCATGGGGCTGAAGTAGCTGCCGCCAGCCCTCAGGCTTGACGTCCTCCATAATAAACTCTGAGAAAGACATTGAAAATGGATCTTAAAGGGAAGGTCATTTACTGACCCCTCAGGCCAAGATGTAGGTATAGAACATTAAAGAAGAATTTCATCTGAAATCTTGGTCCTTGGTTATTCATTAAATATGAGTAAAAGTAGTTTAAATAGTTAGCGTGAAACGTGGATGTTTTACTTGTCCAAAGCGTATAAAGTGAATAAACTAGTTTTCATCTTTTTACATAAACCATGAGTAACCATAAAAACTTTCACGTGGCTCCTTCATTGAAGTGCTTGCTTCACACATGCACATATCAGCGGTCTTCGATCCAAGTTTTCCTCCTTAGTTCAGTGATTGTTGAAAAACTGAAGCATTGAATGAGCTCATTCATCATAGCATCAGATACACAATTGTGGCTTATTTTGAGCCTGTCAGAAATCTAAAAATAAGTTTTGATTGTGTAACTTAAAGATGTCGTTTCAGCAATATTCAGACCAATTTGGTGAACTGGTTTATTCAGTTCACTAAAAAAATTATTTGTTTGCTAAAAGCACGTCACTAAATGGGCTGTGTTCCTAAACTATGGATTATAGGAAATAATGTTGTAAATAATGTTTTGTTTCTTGCACAGGCCAATCGTTTCTCTTCATAAAACCTCATCACCAGGAGCTATTCATTTTGTGTTGCTTAATATGCCTTTTTTTTCTCAAAAATTGACAACCTTTAACTCGCATCACCAAGGACCATGGCTTCAGCTAAAAATATTATTTAACAGTTTATTTAGTTTTACTAAAGAAAAAAAATCACCTGCATCTTGGATGGTCTGAGGGTAAGTTAACATGAATTTTGCTGCAACTTTAAAATAACGCATGCAAACAGAAAAAACGGCTGCAACTTAAAAAACATCTTCATCAATTTGACAACACAGGCGCTGCAAACACACGAACCACAACGGA
>JAUCMT010000021.1:16162270-16172945 GCA_032357475.1 Enteromius thamalakanensis | reverse complement strand
TCCTTTGAATTCAATTCTCATTTAAAATAATGTTGTTAGTTAACCGGTTAATAATCGGTTAACGTGCGTCGGTTGTCCGAATAACCGAAATGAGCATCCCTACTATAAATGAAAAAATATGTAGGCAAAAACAAATATTACTTTCATTGTAAAATATATTTTGTAGTAGTAATAATTAGTTGTAACTATAAATTTTATTTTACAGTACAACAGTAAAATTATAATACTGGTTTTAATTTCTTAATTTTAAACGTAGACCCAAAGTTAGCATGAATTTAAATTCATCGTGTTTTTTTTTTTCGATCCTTTGATCTTGCTGTGTTTTCTTGTTGTAACTTGCTTTAAGTTGTAATCGGTGTCATAACCTTATGATGTCTCCAATCATTTACTCTGCTTAAACCCCGCCCACTGCAGGCTCAGTACATCTGCCTCCTTTTTTTGAGTGCCAAGCCCACATCTCAACATCCAATCAGCAGCTGATATGTAGAACCAACTCACACCCTACATTTCTTGTTATTCAATAATTAATTACACTTGAATGTATGTCACAATAACTTGGATGGCTTTACAAACTGTACTATACTATACTGAAGAGCATGAGAGCTGGAAATGACTGGTTGCCTTGAGACCGTACAAACCGCCACTTATCTCTGTGTTATCACTCTCTCGCTCTCTGACTGTAGACAGTGTTGTTTACGTCGGTATTCAGGTGGTTTTTGCAGCGGTGGACAGGATCACTCTACCAAACACTTTGGCTCCCCAGATAAGGAAATGCCACTTCCTTTGGCTTCAGTAAAGCCGCCAGTGAGAAGTGCAGCTTGACTGAAGACAATAGTTCTGTTTGTACTCTCACACACAAGCGTATAATCGCTCATTATCTCCAGTGTGCTCCTGATTAACCTCAACCACAGTCTGGTCTGTGTTTGGACCCTATCGGATGAGAAGTGTCAGAACGACAGGGCGGGAGATGAGCGCGAATGCTCAAGTACAGTGACAGCGGTGATCAATCATGACGGCACGGTTTCGTGACTTGACTTCTTTTTTTAACTTTAAAACATTTCACACCAATCAGAGTTTACAAGACGTGCCAACCAGATTGGATTCAGCGTCATTTATGACACACTGTTATTTCTGCCAAAGCTCTTGCGTGGTAAAAGATCCGAAATGTAATATTTCATTTAGTAATTCATCTATTAATCATAGAATAATTAGAATTTAATTTTGATTGAAGTGAGTATAAAATATCATATTTTGATGAGCATTATTGTATATTCTGATAGCTTACAGCAACCAAAACTTTGTTAAAAGGGGAAAAAATAGTGTGGTGAAGATTACTTTTTAAATATAATTTTTCATTTTTTTTATAATCACAGCAGTGTGACTTAGACATTTTACTGCTTTTAACACTGAAATATAAATTTTCTTCATATTTAATATTTTGTTTAGATGAAATTTATATAAATCAACACTAAATTTAATTTAATTTTTTTTAAATCTTTTGAGTACGGGGTATCATATTTTGGTGCCCATTATTATGAAAACCTTTAGCATAAAGCAATACAGAAAAATGTATTGAATTGGTAACTTTATTTTTAATCTGTGAATTTGTCATTTATAATATTTAATAAGTAGTTTCAAGGCATGTTAACATGTATTATCTTAATAAATGAATGATAATTAAAAGTTTTGAATGTTTTTAATTGAGAATTTCTCATAACATTTATGTTCAAATAGTTGATTATAAGGTATTTAGAGAGGAGAGACAAAACGATTCACAGGAAGAGCTTTTGATAATTTGAGTAACACTTGGAGCCAATTCCCAAATGACAGTTTCCCCTTACAATGTGTAGTAACAGACAGAAGTGGATGGGAGCGAGGCAGTTTTTTTTTTTTCTTTTTCTTGGTAATATCCTGTGTGTAATAGGGTTGGGTCGATAGACGATGTCATTGTCCATCGGCGATGCCTGATAGACACAACGGTGCTGAGCCAGCATCGTGATCCTCCGCCACGACGTAGCAGCAGCAACCAGCTAGCGATAAACACGCTTAATCTATGGCGGCAAATCTATGCCATTAATAAGCGAGGGCGGTAAATCATTTCCGCGAGAGGAAAACCGATGTACATGGGAAGAAACGGGGCCGCGAGCTCATTTCAAACCATCGCGCGCGCTTGATGTGTCAAGCACTTGATCCTTTCTCACCTGCTCGGACGAACACTTATTTTTGTAAGTCGTGGGGCGGGGCTTGATGTTTTAGTTACAACTAAACAACAACCCAACCCCCGTTTGTTGCACTTTGAGATACAAATAAAATAAAATAAAATCCCCCTTGATCTTTTGATTTGTCTTAAACAAGCTCTCGATTCCCAGCCCATCTTTGAACTCCCGGCACCTGATTGATAATCAAAGATGTTTCGCTGTTCAAAGCTAATAGCCTGTGGAATTAGTTGCTCTCATGAAACTCTCTCCTTACATCCTGATTAGTGCAGCATCGTCCTCTCGCCTTTGTTTCTTGAGCAGAGGACATTAGCGAATAAACGTCTCTGAGCAGGACTGATAATGAGCCGCTCTCACGACTCCTGCCACTAAACACCTTAAAAGAAAAGATGCTTGAAGTTACCAAGCTTCCTGGTTTAGCCAATTATTCATAGAATATTTTTGTTTCTACTGGTGATTCTTTAAAAAGATGCTTCCTGCTGTAATAACTTGTGTTGATAGCAGCATTTGTTTGTAACATGTTTAACTACGCTCAGTTTTTTATTTAACTGTATCGAAGCATTACTTGGCAAGCTGCATTTTTGAAAGCTTCCTGAGCATTTATGTTAGCATTGTGTTTGGCAGGAAATATCCTGTTGTGTCACGCGTCCTTGAAGGAAATTTCCACATCCACTTAAACGCACACATGCTCACTCATATGAAGATGAACACCTCAAATGCAACACGTGCTCCATTTTCATAAGTACAGAGTAGGTCACCTAAACATTTACATTTGTTGCTAATAATAGGCTGTAGGAGACTCTTTTTGTTCAAAATTGAAAGTAAAGTAGCTGAAACTGTTGTCTTTGGTGATTTAATAAAATGTAAGTTAAAATGTAAAGTTACTGGCACTTTAAAAGTCCCAAAAGAGCATATTAAGGAACACAAAATAGATAGCTGTGGATCCTGCCCTGTAGAAAAAACTGTATGCTGGTTAGGTATGTTTTAAAGAGATAGTATGTAGATGAAACGATCAGTCTGTACAAGAAACTGAACATTATTTGATCTTGATTTAAGTACAGTATTAAGCACTTAAGTCGGTTCTATCAATAGCAGTCCTTTAGAGTGTATCTTTCCCTCTCTCTCTCTTCTTCAGTATGATGTGTGAAGGTTGAACATGTATATATTTTATTAAAAGGAGTCAGAAGTCTTTCAGCCTAAACCGGTGTGAATGTCCTAAATCCAGGTCTGTGGTATACGCGGATGAGCGTTATCTCATACAAGCATGCGTTCCTGGATGGTGTTTGTGATGTAATGCCTCTTTAGAGTTGTATTTCTCAGTCTGAAGTAAGGCAGCGCGTGAGGCCGGTCTGTAGATTAGTCTCCCTTAGAGACGTCTGAGCAATTCTTAATAGATTTTCAACATGAATTTTGAATAATCTGGGGATTATGGAGTTGAGTTATGTGATATTATGAGCTTTGGTCTGAGAAGATGCGATAACTGGATTTCTCGAAGGGGAATTGCTCAGGGTTTTGGGGTGCAGGGATGCTGCTGTAATATGAAATCCCTCCCATTACAAGTCTTTTTAGTACATGTGTGGTGATCCAATAAAATGTGTTATTGCATGCATGTCACACAGGAGGAAAATTACAGTACAGCGGTCTGGGTGGCACAAACACAAATTTTCGAACAAAAACATGAAAACATAATGAAAATGTAGTTATTTATACTGTTTCGTGGCTTAATCATGATGTTGTAGACTATTTTGAATGGAATTTTTGGTTAGTTTGGTTGTGGGATGCAAAAAGGTTTTCAACAATAAGTAGTAACTTGAAGCTGATGCTGTGAAGCTAATAATAATATTATGCATCGTTAATTCACTAAAGCTAACATGAACGAGCAATGAACAGTTTGTATTATTATTGTTATTTATTTTACAACATTTATCTCTATTAAGGTTAGCCAATAAAAATATTTGATGTTCTTGCTTTTCTTTTGTTAAATTTTAGTTTATAGCTAGTTTATACTATAATATTAACTAGTGTTAACACGTGAAACATTGCAAAGTACTATGAAAATAACACGTTTTAATTTGAGATCATTTGTAAGTCTGAACGTAGTAATAACTTTCTGCATGCAATATATTTGTATATTTCAGCAAACATTAGTTTTGTGGTTCTTTAGGTTTTCTTTACAGAACACAAGTTATAACAAATTAATTAGTAATAATTATAGAAAACCATCTGCAATAATAGCTAAGTTTGCAGAATTGCTATTTTAGCAAGTTTTTTTT
This sequence comes from Enteromius thamalakanensis, assembly GCA_032357475.1. Classification (NCBI taxonomy): domain Eukaryota; kingdom Metazoa; phylum Chordata; class Actinopteri; order Cypriniformes; family Cyprinidae; genus Enteromius; species Enteromius thamalakanensis. Next base: position 16,168,456 of record JAUCMT010000021.1, on the reverse strand, counting down.
ATTTTAGAGTTTAAGATTTTGAATTGTTCTAATTTTCAGAGTTCAGAAGTTGTGCTGTGTTTTTGTCTTTTTTTAAATTACTTTTTCTTGGTTTTTAAATTTTCTATAGAGTTTTTCTTAAATGTTTATTTAAGTTTTTATTAAGAACATAAAGATAAAAAAATGTGTTTTACATCAGTTATTTAAACCTCTACTATGTAACACTGTAATTTTTATAAATACACTTTTGTTATTTGGGGAAAACCCCTCATTAATCTGTGGCGCTGACTGGGTTTTATTGTTGATCTGTTAATCACATTCAGCATTTGTGTGTGTATTGATTGTGTGTTTTGAGGGCCTCGGTTGTCCTGCTGGTGTCTGATCTAAGTCTCTTCTAGACAGATGGTTGATGCTGTGCTATTGACTGTGAAATAAAGGGTCATTACCCTGCAGGACGCACACACTGGTTCGGTTAAGAAGGCCAGTCTTACTCCATTCACACAGCCCAGCCATCGTGACAGATGGGCAGATATGAACATCATCTCTCTGGCATATTTAAGTCACCCCATCCCGTTGACTGAGAGGAGTCTGTGATCTTTGATTGTATCCAGTTCAGCCCCTCTGAAGACCAGACTGTGCAGAATTTAAAAGAAAAGCACGTCAAACCATTAGGTCAAGCGTGAAAGTGCAAATGTCCTGCATGCTTTCAGCAATGAGTATGAATAATTTTTATTTTTTAAATGTGAAACAACCTCTGAATCTGTAAATCAGCACATTAGCATCAGGAAAAGATGCCTTTGGTTCAAACAAAAATTTTTTTTCATTTTATTGAGTGTTTTTGAAGAGAATGTTGTTTAAACGGTAGAAATTTGTCAGCCGATAGAGATTTTGGTCTGTTTTCTTAATCGCGGTTACGTTCACGTTGCACTAGTGTTGTCAAAAGACCCGGTACTTCGATACCAAGACGGTACTAAAACGGGTCAAACCGGTTCTTGCTGCGCTACCCGAAAGGTGCGCACTGCGCAGTTGCGTCGTCTTTATAAAAATCACAAAGAGATGGCGACCGGCTCTGAATCTGCATGTTTAAAAGTAAGGAATTAAAAACTATTAATTCGAATTTTCCAGCAAATATGAGCCTTTGTTGTTGACATTTAGTGTGTAAAATAAAAAAATTAAGTTTAATTTTATTGTAATATAGAATAATGATTGGTCAAACCTGTGAATTGTCTTCACACATGTAAGCTCATTTAATTTTCTGCATTTCCCACTTGTCTTCAAGTATCCTTGACTTTATTATTGTAATTTTGCATGGTTAATGTTTGTATCTTTAAAATCGGTCCATCAGAAAAGCAGTTCTAGGCTATGAAATATATTTGCGCTGTTTGATTAAATAAAAGTCCTCTTATATAAAAGTGTTTTTGTGTTTTGCTTTAGTACCGAGAACCGTGGATTTTCACTGGTATTGGTAGCGAATACTGAAATTTTGGTACCGTGACAACACTACGTTGCACGTTACGTAACCATGCAATAAACTAAATAAAAAAAACATTAACTTTGACAATGAAAGAAGCAGTGTAGCGACTTTTCAGATTAACGTTTTCTAAAAAAAAGCGACTAGCGACAAATCTAGCGACTTCTTGGACAAATCTTTGCGAGTTTAAATTATACGTTTTGTGACATTATATACCGTGTATATTTGTTTATGCATATATGCATAAAAAATATAGACAAATAAATATACACATGCATAGTACACTCACACACAAATCTTGTAAATAAAAAACTTACTGTGGATACAATGAATTGTTTGACAGCACTATTATGCTTATATGTAAGTTTATTAAAAACAAATTTTGTTGCAATCAATTGTTGATTGATTGAGAGTTCAGATTTGGAGCTTGTCATGTAAGTTCAGAAGACTTAGAGAAAATAGCTCCGAAGTTATATGGATCATCATTAGGGTGTGCTTTTTGTCGTATTTTGTGCTCAACAGCGCCTTCTTTGCTGTCATTGTATGGGTAAAGAGCAGCTTGAACATTTTACCTAACATCTCCTTTTGTGAAGAAAAGTCATGTGGGTTTGGGATGACCTGAGGCTGAGCGAGTGACTTTTTTATTTATTTTTTTGGATGGAGTGCTTGGTTATTTTGAAAGTATAATCATCTCTGGGCTTTTGTTATTTTGAACTGTTTCACCGGCGAAACAATGAGGCCCCCGTGAGACCCCTGATAGCGTCCTATATCAAACATACTCCAGCTTTGGGCCTGTCAGAGAGGGACATGCTAGTAAATGTCAGTGATGACATGGCTTTAAGAATCCAGTGTGTGCGTGTCCAGTCGCGTCTTCATGACTGACAGAGATTAATGACTCGTCCTCTGGACCTGTAAGAGACGGAGCAGACCGGGATGAGCTGTAATAGTGCTGCTTTAGTGAGATTTGTTGAGTAAGTGTGTTCCTGAGTTGAGACTTATTCTGTCTGTGGTGTTTCATGAATCAGCCTATTGTGTGTGTGTGTGTGTGTGTGTGTGTGTGGATGCAGCAGACCTGTGTGATGTCTCTTATAGCTGCCCAACAGAGCTATTGTTCCTAGCTACATGTCATCCTGATTATCTTACCATTCACTGTCTCACTAGTTTATTTAAGAAGGTCTTTTCTTGAAAAAATACTACAATTTAAACTAAACTACCATATTTTATTATTTATTATTATACCTTATGTATTAAGCTTTATATTTTGTTTTATTAAATGCAATTTCTTTTTTTTCTGATAAACTGATTATTAATGAACTATTATTAATTTAATTTCAGTTTTTATTTATAGAAATTAATAGTAATTAGCAAATTTTATCGACATTTTTTTTCTTAATTGCTAGTTTAATAATTGTCAAAAAATAATTTAATTACATTTATTTAATGAAATTAACTTCAGTGTCTTATCAATCAAATCACACCTATAACTTGGAAAAGTGGATTTTTTAATAAAAAAAAAAACTAAAACTTACTTTTATCTTTTCCTAAACTTGTTTAAATCTTACATTATAGTTATATTAGTTATGTTGTTGTTCATGCAATGTTTATTTATATTTATTTTTAAGAATGTATTTTTAATTTGTTACTTCATGTATTTATTAAAATATAACGTTTAATTATAATACTTTTATACATTTTTAATTAATTCAATAAATCATAGGAAGCTGAATTTTCATTAGTTTAAATTAAATGCCAATTTCTTCCTTCCCTTATAATTTAAATTGCAAAATTAATATATAACGCTGCCAAAAAAGGTCTGAAGTTTGTCATACAGCTTTGCCTAGGGAATGAGATTTTTTCTTCAGTGAAATTTTTTTTTGCCAGTGCTCGTTATTCATCACTACTGGTTTGAAACAATTACAGAATGATGATTTTTAGGTGATTTGTACACTCAAAACGAGCAGCTGGATCTGTTCTGAGATTGATTCTGTCATTGCTTTATTGTGTGCAGGCCTGAACTGAACACATTGTTGTGCACTGAACAACAACAGCTGATGACTCAGGGCTTTGAGCAAAGCATCAAAACGTGTGCTTTACCTCACTGCTTACACAATAGAGCTGCAGCTCACACAAATGTGCTTTTGAGACCCAGATTCATCTAGTTAGATAACGGTCTCATTATGTGTGAAATATCGAACAGGGATTCTGTTCGGGAGCATTTGGGTCAGGATTTTCCATTCTTTTCTTTTTTCCTCCTTTGGCTTTTAAAAAAACCTCTTGAAATCTTGAGGATTTTAAGAAGTGTTTGGGCTCAAGAGCCTTTGTTGCTGCTTTTGTCCTGTTGTTTGGGATTGTTTATGTGTTCTGTGACTTCAGCTTTTTATTAAATAAAAAGAAAAAATAAATAATAATAATAATAAATAAAGAAAAAAATAAAATTTTCTACACCGTTTACTTAACTTCATAATGATTAACATAGATCAATACCATCCTCATGGCACTGTTTTCATGATCTATGCAGTCAAAAGCTGATATTCAGAATAAGGCATTATGGTTAGTGAAAACTGCTGGTTATAGATGAACGCACTGCTGGTTTGCCTCATGTTTTATGTTTCGAGGAATGATGTGTGAAACACCGCTGCTTTATTTACAGAGTGACCGCAAAGCTCATTATTGTAGTTCCCTGAGCTTATTAAAAATGTGCTTTTGATTGGTCGACTTGATGATAAATGTCCAGTGTTAAGCCCTCCTCTTCTGTCTCTCGACATCCTTTCCTTTTAACTCTATTTTACTGGTTAACTGGGATCCAGGGGCCACAGTCGAGACAGAGTTTAAGAGAAAGCGGCGCTCTGTGAAGTTGTGGATCTGGTCGCTTGCTCTCCGCCAGGGGTTTTTCCTCATGAGGCATTTACAAACACAGCTATAAAAAAGACAAGGTTAATTAGTTTCATCCGTCTCGTTAATGTGGGATGTTCTGGAAAGACTGCAGACGGGAGCACAGACATGGCCTCTTTTCAAATGGTGTTTTTGTTGTTTTTTAAAATTTCGTTAATGACAATAAGTGGATTAATCAGCCTTGATAGTTTTCATGAAATTGAATTCACTCTGTTTTATGATGTACAATTGTCTCTTTCTCACCTAAGCTTCATTTACTTGATTAAATATAAAGGACAAATAGTAAAATTGTAAAAAGTTACCACAATTTAGTGGTGAGCGATAGAGAGCGATAGAGATAATGTCAACCGATAGAGATTTTGGTCTATCGTCTTAATTGTTTTCCGTTTATTTATTAATTTAAATGTTATTATTAGAACATACTGTATATAATAAATGAGAATTTTACAGCAAATACTACTGCATTGATGTCATAACTTGGGAGGTGTCCATACTTACACTATGGTAGTTTCTGTTATTGTTAAATGTTAATGGATGAAAAAAAACACAAAATATGTAAAATATCTCTGATTTGCATAAGCAAACTCTGCTAATTAAGCGAGATGCACGTTTTGAACCCGTTTTGCTCTGTGCATTAATAAAAGCATGGTTTTGCTCAGGAAATAATGCACTGTGAAGAACCGTCTGTTTTGTTAGTGTGGGTGTTTGCTGCTGTCTGGCCCTTCCACATTATACCCACAATCCTCTCTGCCTCAGAAGTGCTGACCCTCTCGTTCGGGGAGATACCCGCTGTTTCTCACCTCTGCCGATCTTCTCCTCGCTGGTCTCATTATCCTCTGCCCACAGAGAAACCTTCACACCAGCACAAGATCTGCAGGAGAAGCGCGGTATAAATATGTGGCTAATTGCGCGTCTCCCCTTCAGAAGGAATCGATCAGAAGCGCTAATGCTATTTTGAGATGTTTTCTTCTTGTTGGCTGTGATTTGAGGCCGTTTTCACGCTTGTTTCGATTGCACAATATCTCTTGTCATCTTTGTCTCTCTTCTCGTGGTATTAGCAGTGGGTGGTTTGAGCAAACCCTGATGCAAGTCATTTTACAACTACTTCTATTTGTTAGAAATTCAGCCCAAAAATGATAAACATCCATCCAGAACTTTCTTGTATCTTTGTAAATGTATTTTAAATATTGCGGTCCAACGATTAATCGTGATTAGTCATATCCAGAATAAAGTTTTTTGTTGACATGTGTAATGCATAAATACACACATACAGTATTTATATTTATAAATATTTACATGTATATATTCATAGTCATATAATTTTACATTAGTATTTTAAATATATGCGTGTTTTTTTATATACACATATACATATATAAGTATAAATATACACTCAAATTTTATTGTTATTTCTATTCAGTTATTTATATTATATTTCATTAAATGTATTACATTTTTTGTTTTTGTTTTTTATCTACTTTTTTCCAGTTTTTGTTTGTATTTTTAAATATTAAAAGTGAAATATTAGCAAAATATTTATTTTATATATAGTATATTTAAATGCATTTATTTAAACCCACCAGTCTGTCTTTGTTTTCGTTTTTATATATTTTATATAGTTTATATCAGTTTTTGTATTTATTTAATTTGAATTAAATTGCATATTTATTTAAAATTTTAGCCTTTTTAAATTCTATTATAATAAAGTGGATTTATATAAATTTTCAATGAATTAAAATTAATTTAAAGTTGTAACCTTCCTTCCCTTCTTTCCTTTCCTTTCCTTTCCTTTCCTTTCCTTTCCTTTCCTTTCCTTTCCTTTCCTTTCCTTTCCTTTCCTTTCC
>JAUCMT010000021.1:16114139-16126441 GCA_032357475.1 Enteromius thamalakanensis | reverse complement strand
ATCTGGAGAACACACACAAACACACACACACACCATACATATACACAGACTTTGAAATAATTACATATATATATATATATATATAAATAAGTAAATTTGGTCAAATGAATAAATAAACATGTAAATAAATCTAAAATGTATAAATAAATAAGTTAAATTAAATATAATAATTAAAAATCTAAATAACTTAAATAAGTAAATTAATATATATTTACATTAAAGCAAATAAAATAACAACAAAAATAATAATGTACTTGTGGCTGAAATTAAATCCATTAAAAACATGAATTTATAGATTAATGAATAAAAAGTAAATAACTGAATTATATATTGAAATATTTATAATATATAAATGTATCATAGATAATTAAATGTATTCATAAAAGCATAAACATATACATTTATAAATACGTAAATAACTAAACAAATTAATAATGCTTTAATTATTGTTGAAATTAAATCAATTAGATAATGACATAAACAAATGAATGTTAATTTATTAATAAAAATAAATGTATAAGCATTTAAATAAAACAATGTAATTAAATAAAACATAATAAATAGTTTATGAGCATGTAAGTAAAAGCTATTTAAGATAACAAATTGCAAATAAAAACATTTATAAATAAATACATAATAAACAGTTAATTTATTTATTATTTAATGCTATGTTTACCTGAAATATATTAAAAATATTTAAATGGAAAAAAAAGGTTATTTTAATTTAATTTAATGCAATACTTCCTTTAAATGTATGTAAAATGTGTGTATGTATGTATAGATATGGCCAACTCTAAAGAGTTATCAGTTGATTATACACTTCACCCTTGCATATCCATATTTCTTCCCTTCAGAAATGTTCTCAGATACAGTTGCAGTGAATTCCAGAGGGATGGCAGGGACCGGGTGGGTGGTAACGGGTCAGGTCAGGGGGCCCAGACGGGCCAAAACGGCCCATTAAACACTCTCGTTCCGAAGACATGAGTATGAGGACAGAAAAAGAGAAGAATATAAAAGAATGCAAACAGGACGAATGTGAAGAAAGAGAGAGAGAGAGCTGCTTCTTGAGGCGATTGACCTCATTAGCAGAAACTCTCTTTGTGACAGCACAAAGCTATGCTAAATATTGACCACACACAGACTCGCACTTTACAACAGCTCTAGTGACACTCGCGGGGCAAAACTGCCACAGTAATTCTGCACGGGAAGAAAGACGAGTGAAACTTCCAGCTGGGGACAGCCTTCACTGCGCACACACACACACACACTCGCTCTGTAACTGCCCAGACAAACATCCTCGGGCCAAGTCAGTTAAGGCTATTCATTAGCCAGCCACTTTTCCTCCTCCTTCCTGGTGAGAGTGTGTGTTTGTACGAGTGCTCTTACGACATGGCCGCTGCCAGAGCAAACACACCTGTGTGGAAGCTGTCAAGTGCCTCCCAAAAGCGGCCCACATCATAGCCAAACATCGCAGCTTCCTGTGGGCTAGAGTTTAACAGCTCACTGCAACACAACCGCTTCAAATGATACGGTGTTGATAAGCGTACAGGACTGATATAATGTCATGCGCTCATCTGCTATCGGCCACTAAATGAACCGGGTCCCATCGTGGATCATCTGCAGACATCCGAGTTGGAGAAACAGCACCTCTCACAGGATGGAGAGTGAAACTGCAGGGTCTCTGCAGCTCAAGTTTCAACATTTATACTTGCAAATTGATCAAAAGTGGTGCTAAAAGCATTTATAACATTTATAACAAGCTGTTCATTTGAATTTTGATATCAACCAGCATAATAATAAAAATCAGCATATCAGAATGATTTCTGAAGGATCATGTGACACTGAAGACTAGTAATGATGCAAAAAATTCAGCATTGCATCACACAAATAAATTATGTTTTAAATTATATTCAGCTGTAAAATAGACATTTTAAGTCGAAATAATTTTCCATTTTTTTTTCTGTATTTCTGTGAAATTCTGCGAATTCATTTTACAATTTATTTTAATCTAACATGTATCACTTCCATTAGTATTAATCAAAACATCCTTTTGCAGCTCCATATTAAAATTACATTTTTGATGAAGGTGAACTTAAACTTGCATTAAAATGAAAAGTATTAAATACACAAAATTGCTAAATAAATACATATTCAATTTAATATTCAAAAACTAATTAAAAAAATAAGTGCACATAAAAAATTCCAAAATCAAATTAAAATCAAAATATAAAAAATGAAAGCAAATTCAAAATAGTATTCAATAGTACACAATTCTAAAATTACACTTTGTAAATCTACTTTAATGTAGTTGAATGCATCATCAAATTAGCTGAGATATTTCATAAACAAGCACACAATAATGACAGATTAACAACTAGCACAGATATATTGGTAGCAATGGCAAAAAGTACATTGTATGCATTAAAATGATCCATTTATGCCAAAAATCATTAGGATATAAAGATTCTTACCATAAAAATATTAATGACAAACTTCATTTTTGATTAGTAATATGAATTGCTAAGGACTTAATTTGGACCACTTTCTTTTGTTTTTTTGCAGCTTCAGGTTCCAGATTTGTAAAGAGCTGTATCTTGATCAAATATTGTCCTACTATTCAAACAAACCATGCATCAATGGAAAGCTTATTTATACAGCTTTAAGATTACGAATAAATCTTTCGTGGTCCAGAGACACAAATCGAAATGTAAGTGTACGGTTTGTGAATTCATGTCATTTACAGAGTGCTGTGAGTAACTAAATGCCCTATGATTATTGCCTAGAACACATGTTCATAAAGAGCGCTTTATCTCTGGCTTCTCTCAAGAGTGCATCATTTGAGCACGTATCTGAAGGAAATGGACAGCCACCTGGTGTGGGAGCATTTGAGCAGATTATGAGGCAGATCTAAGAGTCAAAGGTGTCTCCATTAGCCTGAGCTGAGCTCAGAAGCTGAGATTCGGGTACAGCCGCAGCATTACGTCACCCTCAAACTTCCTCTGCTCCCCATTTCCTTCGCCGAAAACAGACCGGGACAAAATAAACTGGCCTTACAAGACCTCTGCTGCGTGTGTGGTCAGGTCGACTATGAGTTGTGCTATTTAAAATCACTCCAAACCAAAAGCGCGATGATCTGTACATCTTACTTCAGCTTTATGTATGGTTTTCACTAATAGGTAGTTAGGAACAGAAACGATTCAGAAATGATTGTTTGTTTATTCTGAGGAGCTTCACTGAGAAGTTCATTAATGATCTGATGCACTTTGTTGTTTCCAAAGATGTTCACTGTCCATCAGCACTGGGATATGAGAGCAAAGGCCAGAGGCTGCTGGGTCATGGGTCAAGGGTCAAAGGCCAGAAGGGTCATTACTTGCTGCTTAATTGGTGGATTACCCCAGCTGCATGCTCTACTTTATGTGAACACACAAACACACACACATTAGAGAAACTAAATCTGCAGGGAAAAAACAAAGACAAATAAACATGTACCTGTTTCACCAACAGGCCACATTATAAAACAAAGAAAGGACGTGACATGTGGCCATGTATGGTTTCCCATACTAAGAATTAGTGCTCTGCATTTAACCCATCCAAGTGCACACACACACACACACACACACCGTGAACACACACCCGGAGCAGTGGGCAGCCATTGCCCCGACCCACAACCTGGGACTCGAACCTGCAACCTTTGGGTTACAAGTTCAACTCCCTATCCATTAGGCCACGACTTCCCCCGTTTCCAGCAACCTGGTCACATTCTCACATTCAAAGCTGACTTTGTGTCCCAATCCCTCTCTCTAATAAGTGGTGAAAAATAAGTGCGAAATCATTAAACATCGCAACAGTTGCTGATCTTTGATGTAAATCAGCTCGTGCTTCAGAGACTCTCCGAGACACTCCAAACCAGAGCTCGCAAACACTTCACAGCCGTCAGAAGGCCAAGATGTTTTCTGCGCTAATTTCAAAGCTCCCCTGCCAGAGTCGGATGCAAGCGAGATCGAGCTTCGAGCGTCTGCGATCCGAGCGCTTTAAAGGCCATCTTTATCCCCGCCGGACGCCGGTGTAATTCCTCTCACATAGCGTGTTATGAGGCCGGCCGTGCTTGCGAATTGATTACAGAGGTGCTAACGACGGTTTTACGCGACCCTTGAGCCACGAGGGCAATTCAGATGCCGCGTTAATGAAGACCTTTGTCAGAAATCTCTCCAAAACCAGCGTTTGGCAGGTAGCAGACGCGGTAATGAGGTCGCTGAGGATTCCTCAGGCCGAGGCATTAGCATATAAACTCAGGTTTTTACTTTTGTCTAGGCCGTTTTTCCCCCTGCGAGGCCTTGTCTGTCAATGACGTTCGTTCGCAAAAGTGAAAGAGGCTCTTTAAGGCACACATATTAGCATATTGAGCCGTGGATCCCGCTGTTCCTCTATGGCAACCATTTGTGGTTTCTGTGTCATAAATGCAGGTGGAAATCAATGCGGAGTGTTGTTTTGTTTAGATATTTTAGTTTTGTGAAGCACACTCCCCAGACGATCACGTGTCTCTGTACCAGTAGGAGTGAGGGAAGAGGCATTTTTAATAATGACAGCACCGCTCTCCTCTCTCGTGGCCTGACAGCTCTTTCTATATCTCTGATGTGGTTTTTATTAAACCCACAGGCTGGGCTTGTAAATGCTGGGATCTTTAACTCTCTCCCACACAGCTATCGTTCCTGCTGATGTGATATGATGATGTCTGCTCGATTTCTACTGCCTTAGTTATTTAATATGCAGGGCTCTGGAATCCTTGATTGTGATTGGTCAGTCTGGGCATTCAGGTTTAGGTAATGTTTAACCATATTATTGATCAAGTGTTGATTGGCTGTTGGGGCTTGTTTTACTTTATGTCTTGACTGGATAACATTAAATCAGAACAATGACCGTGCAGAGTCAGTTTAATGTAGGATGCATGTTTTCTTTTCGAATCATTTAAATGATTAAAAAAATGTTAATATAAAAATTATTTTTTTTTCATTATTTATATAATTTTTTCAAGTGGTTAAATTTTAAATTATACAATGGTTTTTTATATTTATTTTATATTTTTAAAACTAATAAAGTTTTGTAAAAAATTGATATAATTAATTAATTTGTAAATATAAATATTCTGTGATTGTATATATTTATTATTATTGTTATATGCAGAAATGCATATACTAATAATAATAATAATTATTAAATGACACAGTGAGACTAACACACACTTTATTTTACTTACTATTTTTCTATTCTATTAACATCATATGATATAGTGCATTTATGTATATTTACAGAATACATCTAAATTATCCATTTTAAAAATGTTGTTACTGCATAACGAAAATATTAGTTCTTTTACATTTATATACCTACAATATAAACAAGTTCTAAATTTGTTTTCATTTGAAAAATAATGTCTACTTGGACGTGGGTCTCTATCAAATTCTCTCTATGACGGCCGTTTAAAACGCGCTCCTGAAAAAAAACTCTTCACAGCAGATTACATCATTTCACTGTGGCTTGTTTTCAAGTGATTGCTGGAATGCCTGGTTTGAGGTGAAGAAGTCACTCTCTCCTGTTACCATGACGATTTCTATGGCAGCCTCTCAGGCGGTGTTAAGAGTCCTCAAGAGAACCGGCTGAACTGTAAAACTCTCATGAGTGTTTCCCAGAGTTCCCCACCATAACGGTCTGATTCATCCAGTAAGAATTGTATAAAGCAGGTTTGTGAATCATTCTGGGGATTTCCTTTGATGTTCTGTATGTGTGGATGTTGATTGATAATCCACTCAAAGGAAACCCCATATTTGACTCCTATCAGACGATCTTTCCTATTTAAAACCTGACTCTTCCATTGTAACATTGTGCACTAAGACGGACTGAAAATTAAAAGTTGTGTTTTTATGGGACGATATAACTGGGATATATACTCTGTCTGATAAGAGTCTGATGCTATCGGTGTAATCAGATTGAATAATCTATGCTAAAAATACCGCCAGACCTGGAGATCAGCTGAAGGGAGTCTGAAACGGTACTGTTTAACTCTTGGGGAGTAGGAAAATGAGCCTATCATATCTTAACCAAAGTGAATTTAGTTCCTTGCATGGCTCAAGGTTTGAGCAGTCGGATGAGAGCTCATGTTATTCACACAGTCTCTGTATGAGTGACCTTTCATGTGCAGAGGTCATTGTGTTTGTGTTTCTCTCTGTTCTCCTGTAGTTGATCTCCTGGGGCTGCTGAAGTGGAGATCCAACACAAGTTTGCTCCAGCAGAACCTCCGGCACCTGATGAAAGTGGAGGGAGGCGAGGTGGTCAAGGTACGTGTGGGTCATTTGACGTCTGTTTGGATCCATGCAGGCGTTCCTGCTGCTAATGTTAACGTTTGAAGTTTCTGCGGTGACTTGCTCTTTGATTTGTGATATGAAATTATGAATGAACTCGCTGAAGCACTTCAAAAGCTTTTTGCTTATTAGATTTTTTTATTATAATTTTTTTTTTTTTTGGAAGGCAACAGCAAAACACGCCAAGATATTTTTAGAAGTTGCGTTTATGTAAGTGCCTGTGAAATTATAGAAATGCTTGAAATACACTTTCATCATATCTAACTTTTAAATGAGCTTTGCAATTTAAACATTCAGGAAATTTTTAAATTGTGTTCTCCATCCATAAGATAAAAAAGAAAAGAAAACACAGAAGGAAAATAAAAATATACAATAATATAAAAATCTGATGATAAAATAAAAAACATTAAATATTTGTTTAATTGTATATTTAAAAAAAAATAATAATAAAAAATAATAATAATATATATATATATATATATGTTTATATATAAAATAAAATAGTGTTTATAAATAAATAATAATAATAAAATAAAAACATGACATGAAATAATAAAAACAAAACTTTAATCAGTAAGCATAATTGAAAGCACAATAATTGAATGTCTAGTGATTTCTGTCTATTGTAGAGTGTTATGTTCCTCTGCAGCATATGATTTAGAAGCGCTCTGAGATGAGGCCGAGCTCTGTTGATTTCGTGACTTTTCCCTCACGGATCAAGTGTTTGAATGCCAGTTTGCTCCTGAAGGCAGGGTGTCTCATGGACTGATTTCTCTGGCCGTGTTTGAAGGCAAACACGCTCGAGCTGTCAGCCCTGAGAGAGAAAGATGGAGGCAGAGACTGTGCTGTAAATGTCCCTCAGCCTCTCTCGAACAGACTCTGCAGCCTTTCTGCCACGTCTCTGCCACATAAATATAAAACCATTGGTCAGAAACATAGTGCCATCAAAATGATGCTGAAGACACTCACTGCTTTACTTCTGAATAAATGTAGCAGACACTTTTTCAAGTTAAATTGTTACAACAAAGCCTGGTTGGTTTGTTAACATTTAGTTAACTCAGCAGTTATATTCAGAAGTTATATCCATCATCCATCCTTCTCTCTGTCCCTCACACAAATATTGTTTTTGATGGAAAAAAAAAAATGATTTTCTGACAATTGCTCCAACAGTTGTTCTTTTTTCACCAAGCTGCTTGGTAATTGCCCCGTAGCTCTTTCCAGCTTTGTGAAGGTCTACAATTGTGTCTCTTGAGTCTTTTGAGAGCTCTTTGGTTTTGTCCATCTTGCTGCACAGCTGTCTTTATGACAGATAACGTCCTCAAACAGGTGCTACTAATGTAGAATCATGAGCAGAGTAGCTGGACTATTTAAAAGCTAAATAACAAGTATTGGAGGGGCAGAAATCTTACTGATAAGCAAGTGACCAAATACTTAATTTGACAGTAATTCTTAAATAATTAGTAAAAAAGCATACAATGTGGTCTCTCACAGTGGAAATGCACCTACGACGCCTCCATGATTTCTAAGTAAGAGAACGTGCAAAATCACAGGGTGATCAAATACTTATTGACCTCACTGTATAAATATATATAATAGGATATATATAAATACAAAATAAAAATGTAAAATCATTTATTAAAGGAGCCCTTATACAAAATTTGTGAGATTTTAAATGAACTTAAATCCATCCTACTTGTTCATATAATTAAAACGACATATTCAGAATAACAAACTTAATCAGCAGGTGAAGATATTTAAGTAGTAGCTTTGATTTGGGACAAGGCCCAACCACAGATACATTACAATATGTCCTCTACTACACAAAACCATTCAAATTGTATTTAAACATAAAAGTAGTCATTGGGTGGCCTGAAGGAAGCTACTAATTCAAACAGCTGTTAATATGCAGAACACACACCTACAGGATGACTACAATTACAGTATGTGTTTCTCTCACACACACACACACACACACACACACCACGATCACACAGCAGTGCATTTATTGTCCAGACATGGAGTGAATAATTCAGCGCTCACCACCCAGAGCGACAGACACACAGACTTCCCTTAATGTTTCCTGCAGGCGTCCCACTCAACATGATTATGTACTTTCCTCACGCTGTGTACTAAAACACCTTCCTACCACTGCCAAGTTTAGAATTGGATTTCTGCGGCCGGTGCGGACATGCCGCGGGAAAGCTGCGAGGACGGCGTAATAATGCTGCAGGATGACTTTTGTGTTCCTGAAAGGGGTTTCTTCAGGAATCCGCCCTATGGCACGGATCACTCGCTTCACTGTAAACGCACCAGAGGAGACATCTGCAGCACTGATTCAAGGGCACCGCAACATTTACGCCCGCTTATTTATTATCTGAAGGATGAAACTTTCTTCCAGAGCATCTGAGAAGGAACTTGACCTGACTTTGGGATAACATTATTCAATAATACAATGTATAAATAATATATAAATTTAATAAGATGCATAAACTATATACAAACATGTTAAATAAGTGAATAAATAATAAAACATTTAAATAAATAAATATTCTACTATTTAAAATTTAAGTTCACATATTTAAATATGCAATATTATTAGATATTAAATATTATAAAGCACAAACTAGTGCGAGCAAATGATTCTTATGATTCAAACGAATCGAGAGTCAAACAATTTTTTAAAGGACTGGTTTGAAGCTGTTATGTAATTAATATGAAAGTGCTTTTTATTTTAATGTATAAAATATATCTGCTTTCATATATACATTTCTAATAATCATTGTTGGAATAAAGAAGATTAATTACTTTAATGTTCAGAACCTGAATTGCTAAATTATAATTTGTCATTCCTAGTCAGAAACATCAAATCCTCAATTAGTTCTCATTAAATATCCCAGTAAATATTATCTTTGCACGACCAAAGCAAGCTTGCTCTTCAGAGAAGGAATGGTTAGAATGATTGTCTTTGTGTTAGCTGAGGTGAGCGATGCCGGATCTCCTCAGACTGATGACAGATGACGCTGTTATAGACTTAGACCGTGGTATCTGTTGGGACTTGTTCTGGTGTTTGTTTATTCCTCTCAAGGGCACACTCCTCTCTCCACACTGACTGTACGCACTCGTCCTCAGGTGGAGCAATTCTGCTTTTCAATAAGCACTTTCACACTGAATGTATAAGTGCAGAAATACAGCAAATGTGCAAACAGTCTTACTCTGAAAGCTCTTTGTGTGAGAGTGTTTACAGTGTGTTGTGCTTTAAAAAAAGATCCACTTTCTAGAAACCGCTGGCATGCATTTATCTCTATGCACTTTGCTCTTGGTTATCTGTTCTCAGGGAAAAATTAGACTTTTTTGTCATCTCATTGTTAAGCATGCTTTATTGGTTTCAGAGTATAAAGAATTTTTTTTTTTTTGATTCATTTGTAATTTTTGTTTTATTTCTTCTATTTGTATTATTTATTGAAATTCATTTGTTTTTATCTTTATTTATTTGCCTTGTGTTTTTGTAACCTTTAGTATTTTTAATAAATTAATACATTTTAGTGATTTATTTAAATTTACTGAGGGGGGGGAAATATATATACAGTATATATATAATTATATAAAATAAAAAATATATAATATATATTTATATATAACCTTGATGTATGCATATCACGTATGCTTGTTAGATTTATGTTCTTCCCGAGAGCATGACGTTTGTGAATGCTATATGACATTGACGGCTAATATGGATATTACATAGATAAAAGGAGGATGCACTGAGTGAAATGAAAGCCAGCTGAGTGAATGATAGTGCTGCTCTTCTGTCTGAATTGTGGCACATATAGGTCTGAGCTGCAATTCTCTTCCTGCTGCTGTGATGTGGTTGCTGGACTGTCGTTGAGCATCATCTGAATGACAGCAGATATTAAAGTGGACAGCATGTGCTTTAGATTGACAGTCCATGAAGTGGACAGCAGATCTGTTTGCATGCTTGCGCTGATTCTGAGCTTTTAAAATCATCCTGTTAAACTGACCATCACACTATGCTGTATGTGTTTGTTTCATCTTGTAATCTGTGTGTGTGTGTGTGTGTGTTTAGTTTCTGCAGGACACTTTGGATGCCCTTTTCAACATTATGATGGAGAACTCAGACAGTGAAACCTTTGATACTCTTGTGTTTGATGCTCTGGTAAGATTTTCAATAAATCTGCACAAATTAAAAAAATAAATAAAAATGCAGTGCACACACATACACTTTTTAATAAGAACTGTTTATTTGTGTTTATTTTGTTTGTTTTTTCATATGGATGTTTATTTTTCCCCCGCATTTAATATTTTTAGTTTTATACTAGGATTAAATTAGTTAAATGTATATTTATATATTTGAACAGCTCTTGTGTCATTTTAAATTCTGTTATTATTTTCATGTCTTTTTCAGGTGTCAATGAAATGTTATCAGCCTTTCAGCTAAGCAATATTTAGACACAATTTTTGTTATATTTAATAATAATGGTTAAATACAAATATTATTTTGATGCAGTATTTCAGTTTTTTTTTTTGGTAGTAATAAGATTATTTTAGGCAGAGATTTATTTTCATAATTTAAGCAACTCTATTGTGTGTTGGGTTGAAGTTTAGTAATAACATGTTATCAGTGCTTCTACTCAATTGTAATTATTACAAATAAAAATTATACTTATATTATTTTGATAAATGTCTCTTCTGTTTTTGAAAGGTCTTTATAATCGGGCTGATTGCAGACAGGAAGTTCCATCACTTCAATCCGGTTCTGGAGACCTACATCCGCAAGCACTTCAGCGCCACCCTGGCCTACACGTGAGTGTGACCTTCTGCCCTCTCTGTGCCACTATGAGCCTTTTTTTCTCTCTTTAAATGTGTAACACCCCGTGTGCTGATATTTTACAGAAAGCTGACAAAAGTCCTGAAGAACTATGTGGATAATGCCGAGAAGCTGACAGAGCAGCTGCTGAAAGCTCTGAAGGCTTTGGAGTACATCTTTAAGTTCATCGTGAGATCCCGCATTCTCTTCAACCAGTACGTTCAGATCTCTCATGTTCGGTTTCATTCATCTTACATCTGAGCTTTAAGAATATCATATCATCCAAATCCAGTTGTACTTGTAGTCTGAACCAGGCAATAATCTTGGAATTGCTCAGATTATTATTATTATTATTAATAATGACATCTACAACAATAATAGTTATTATTGTTACTTCTAGTTCTACTATCTATCGATTTCTTGATTTATTTATTTTTCTGTACAATAATATCAATCAATAATTTATACAATTAATGAAATCAATAATTTCTTATTTGCAGTGCCTTTAGTACTAATTATTAGTAATTGTTTATGTAGTAATACTGTTTATTATTATTATTATTATTATTATTATTATTATTAGTGCTGTGAAATTAGTTGCATCCAAAATAATTTTTTGTTTACACAGTGTGTGTGTTGTGTATTTTATTATGTGTATATATGTATATGTATGAAACCAAAAATGTAATGTTTGTATATTAAAAATATTTTTATATAATATAAAATATAAGAATATAAATGTATATGTATATAAGTAACATATTTTCAAAACATGTACTTGTGTGTATATATATATATATATAATTAATATACACATTACTCTTTTCTTATATTCTTAAATATATAAATGCACACGTTTGTGTTCATAAATACTGTACATAATAAATATACAAAGTACACACATTATATAAACTTAATCATTTTGGATGTGATTAATTTTGATTAATTGTTTGTTAGCACCAATTATTATTAAATGCATCACTCGTTTAGGTAACAAACATATATACAAATTTTATTTAACAGTAATTATTCATTGTTGTTTAGTAGGATATTTTTAGTACTTCTTTAGTATTTATTTGATTTGCATTTATTCACTTAAAGAAGATAAACACAGCATTTTG
>JAUCMT010000021.1:16088787-16101254 GCA_032357475.1 Enteromius thamalakanensis | reverse complement strand
ACGTCACATACGGGGCACGAGGCTACATTGCGCATGTCATGAACCGTCGAACCGCGCTACGCATGCATGTACCGAACCGAGACACGCGTACCGAACGGTTCGGTTTTTTTTCATGAAGCGTGCCACCCCTAGTATGCATTGTTAAATGAATGTAGCATAAAAAGTTGCATCTATGAAACATTAATATTTGATATATTATTTATACATAATATAATTAATTTGCTAAATTATTATAAATATTGTTATTTTTTAATTTATTTTTGGTTCTCATGTATAGCAAATGATGGTATGTTATATTTTATGTTAATTAAATATTTATTTTATTTAACTGGAAAAATGAGCCCATGTAGACGTTAAAGCTTGACAAATATTCATAACATAAAATAATTTAGTTGGTTGATTTATTTATTTTCTGTTGCTGGTGTTTTTGGCAGCAGCAGTGTAAAAATCAGATTTGAGAAGTTGTTGAGCTGTAGATCTCACTGAAGGACGGCTGGTCTCAGAGTGTGTTTGTGGCCGTGGTTCCTCCAGAACGTGCTTCCCACTGCCAACAGATCCACCGGGATATATTACCCACAAACGGGTCTGTCTAACCTGAACAAATGTGTTGAGCGCTCACGGCTGGTGTCACTTCTTGTTGTTTTTCTGAGTAATGTGTGAGTGTGTGTGTGTGTGTGTGTGTGCGCGCGGTTCATTGCACTTCAGCACAGATTTGTCAACTTCCATTTATTCTAAACAGATTTAGCAAAACTTCACATGATTGTTGACTCGCGCAAATTATGTGTTTCCAGAGGATTTTGTGTTTTGCTTCTGTCTAATGAGCTTTATTTTGAAGTTAATTTCTGAATTCTGTTTGACAGCATGTTAATATGCAGTTTGAATATTTGCTTTTTCAAGACCAGCATGACTATTACTAACACTCATTCTTGAGGTTTCCGGTCTGAACAAAGGTCAAGCACCACTCACATGTTTCTTCAGAATATGCACAATGCAGAAGTTGGTGCCTCACATCACTGTTAATGCGTGGAGCACATAAATCCTGTGATTGACTTCATCATCATCATCATTATGCAATTCACAAAGTGCCTTTTGACGTGGAGCATAAATTCTTTATTTATTTGTTTCTACTGTATATGCATGCTCTTATTTATGCTTTTATCTATGCATTTATTTATTTAAACATTTATGCATGCATAATGTTTAGTTTTTAAAAAAATGTTATTTGTAGAATATTTTATTTTTGTTACTGTAAGTAATGACCTTGATGAGGAACGTTTAAACTTTTCCACTGGCTTTACAACGTCAGTTTGGTCCCCTGAAGATGAAGATTCAATGCGTTTCTCTCTCTCTTTTTAGCCTCAATCTGTTTCAAAATGTAGTGTGCTGCCTACCTAGATGGTATTTTAAGGCACCGTTGCGCTTGTGTGAAATTTGTTCCACACATTAGAGCACTTAATCCGCTTTCTTATGATACAGAATATTTTCAGTTTTTGATGCTTCTTCATATGCGTTTCAACAACTGCAGTATCCTCAAAAGTCAGACCCAAAACTGAATGAGAGCAAGCATGACTGTGCGTCTAAATGGCTGTTTTTACCAATTGCTGCTTTAACGTAAAGTAACAAAGTGATTGGTCTGCTGAATCTTTAATTACAGGAGCCAGTGGTTGTGTAGGGGATGTTTCAGTCTGAGTAAAGCTGCTCACTGAGGTTTGGGTCTCCTGTAACCTTCTGTCCTCTCTTAACACACAGACACTAGCTGAAAGTGGTTTATCTGAAAGTGTGCTTTAAAAACACTTTTTATACTCATTGATCTCTTCTGTCTGCTGATTCTTTCTCCAAAGTTCTATGCGTTTTATGATCTGCTCTTATGAAAGTGATGTATCACTCAGTGTGTGTTGACCGGAGCCCCTGAGCTTCAGATTGACCTTTGCATTTAGTTCCTTTACAGTGACCATTCCTTTTTGCCATCAATATATGCATGCGTTTATTTATTTTTATGCATTTGCTTATTAATTTGCTTATTAAAAATATTTTATTTTTATTATAATAATTATTTTTAAATATATAATTATTGTTGTAATTTTTTATATATTTTTATATATTATTTATATATATTTATATTTGATTGTTTACGCGTTTATCTTTTTTGTTGTTGTTTTTATCTTGTCTTTTTATATTTTTGTTTTTCTGTTTATTTATTTATTTTGTATGTGTATATTGTGATGTTTACAGACTATTAAATGCAAAATCCACTATGCCCCAATTCAAAAGTGCTAAATCACTGACAAAGATTATGCAGCTTATTACCACATAATTCCAAATAAATACTAATATTAATGTGCAGTTGAAGTTTGTTTAAATTCTTTTATTATGCAAGAGTGTGGGAAGCTACTGAGCAAAGATTACCATGTTCGGAATGAAATATTCTAGCAAGTCATATTATATGCATTAATTAATAACATATCTCTGCTTAAAAAAAAAAAAAAAATAGGAAAATCATAAATGTAAAAACTTAAAATTCAACAGTTGTTTCTTTGAAATGGTCATGGTTTCAACTTGGTACTTTTTACTATTATTATTATTATTATTTGTTTTACTTTTTAAACCAACTAAATTGCTTTAAAGACATTTAATGAGATTGAAGCCAGTTTTGAAACCACTTTTTCCATTTTTATTTACAGCGTGCATCAAGTGGGTCTGTTATTAAGCTATTGTTTTAAATGTTTCCTTTTTTTAATTTGGCAGGTATATAATATTTTTGTTCTGGGAGTTTCAGCCGTCTAGATTACATGGAATCTCTTTGAAATGCATGTCTGTGTTTGTTGGCGTTGTTAGAAGCTGTGTGTTTGTTGAAGAGTCCTTGGAATCTCAGACTTCTGTCCTGGAATAGCTACTGCAAAGTTTGTCTTTGTTGAGTAAACTGAAGTAAAGCAGAAGTCAGGCGTCGCTGCTGATGTCAGACGCTGTGATTTATTCTTCTGTGACCCTGATTTGAATTCTGCCTGGTAAAGTGCCGTCTCAGAGTTCACGGGCAGGTCAGTTATTTAATGCATAAGCGTATTGTGCATGCGGCTGTAAAAGGATAGTGTGGAATTATTTGTGAGAGTTTAAACTGGTCTGAACAGCATGATAAATGAGCTTTCAGGAAGGCCAGCGGGAGTTCCTGACTCCTCATTGAAGAAAACAGATTTACATTGATTGCTGTTTTATTGATTGTATGGCATTTATTTGATTTCTTCTCTTGTAGTTGTGGAGCAGATGTTAGTCTGCATTTTCAAGAGTGTGTTTGTGTGTTGATCTGTTTGCTGTCTTCTGCAAGGACCTTTTAATCAGAAAATATTGAGCCATTGAAATCAAGTGATTACCTTGACAATTTATACTACACACTGGTTGGTTGTTTGTTTATTTAAAATTTATATACAGTATATATATATATTTATATACATATATATATATACATACATACACAGTATATATACATACACAGTATGTATATATACAGTATATATATATTCTGTCCTTTTATTTTTAGCATATTCACATCAATTTTTAATTCTTTTTTTTTATTAAGAATTATGAAATGACATGATTTACATTTGGTTACTCATCTACAAATAAGATATATATTTATATATTTATGCCATGTTGTTTTATTAATAAAAAAAAGCTTGATTTTGTCGTTTTAAATGATATTTTTTTACATTTGCATCATGTTCCTTTTAATGTTTATTTATTTTAATTTATTTTTTGGTATTTTAAATTCTTGTTTTCATGTTTTCAGTGTCATTTTTATTTTAGATTATTTTAAATTTAATAAATAAATAAAAATATAAATTTAAATTCAGCATTTACAAGTCTTTTATTTATTTTTTTATAAATTATCATAAATTGATGAACTCATTAGCTTGCATCCTGTTAGCTGTGGTGCAGAAGACTAAATATTACTTGTTTATTTTGTCATTTATTTGTTTAGATTTTTTTTTCAATCTAAAACTAAATTTTGTCTTATTGAAACATTAGATTTCATGTTTGCAGTGTGCTCTGTAGTTACTCATTTATTGCTTTAAAAAAAACAGGCTGGGTAGTAGGCTGATATATTTTAGATGTCAGGTCTGTGAGTTTGCTCACTTCAGGGTGTAAGAAGATGATTTCACCTGCTCTGTGTGTGTGTTCAGACTGCAGGGAGATCCTGTTGCCTTTGATGACGGAGCAGCTCAAACTTCACCTGGAGAATCACGAGGAGCTGGACTCCTGCTGCCAGCTGCTCAGCAACATCCTGGAGGTGCTTTACAGGAAAGACGTGGTGAGACACACACACACACAGCTCTCTGCTGCTTAAAGTTGTAGTTTACCCCAAAATGGAAAAGCAAAGTCTCCTAAAGTGCAGTATTCTTTGAAATACAAAATTGTTTGTGTATGTACCATTTCACATCCTTCAACTTTTGTGACCTGTATGTGACCCGCTCAGAGATGTGACTTATTTAATTACGGTTTATTAATTTTTGGCTTATGTTCTGACTGTTAATTGGCTTCTGCGCCACTCGACCGGTTTAATCGGGCACATATCCAGACGTGCTGCTCTCTTCTCAGTCATTTGATCAAATTACTGCCGTCATGATCAATAGAAAACTTCCATACCATCTCTGTTAGAAGAAATGTCCTTTAGCACTACTTTTAGAATGAGTGCCTTTTTAAGCAGCCTCATTTGCATACCGTATTTTAGCCAGATGCATTTAGTAAATTGAGTGGTTTTGAATAATAGAGCAGTGAGATACTGCACAGTGAACAGTGCCTCTCCTTTGGTTCTGTGTTCCCATGTTTACTCCAGGATTATTATTGTTAACTTAACAAAACGTATTAACAAAGCATTCTTCATTTTCGTTTATCTTGATATACTAAAATAACTAAAACTAAAACTGAAACAAAAAACTATAGACTTAAAAAAAAAAATTAAAACTGAAATACAAATGTATCCTATAGACATTAAAAATGTAACTAATAAAATGACAGAAATATTTGAACTAAAATTAATATAAAACGAAATGTGCTAAAATGATTTAATTTAATTTACTAAAATTGGTTAAGTTTAATTAAAATGAAAACACATTTACTAAAATGTATTTGGAAAAATGAATTTAAATCCGTGCTGTTAAATGATTAATTGTGATTAATCACATCCAAAATGAGTTTTTGTTTACATAATATATGTATGTGTACTGTTTAATTATTATGTATATATAGATACACAAACATTCAGCATTTGCATATATAACATAACATACTTTTCTTAAATGCTGTATATACATGCATGTGATTTGTACTGTGATTTACACATAAGTATACTCAGAGCACACACACACGTTATGTAAAGAAACCTTTTATTTTGGATGAGATCAATCATTTGACAGCACTAGTTTAAAATTAAATTAGAAAAATAAAAAAATAATGAAAAATAGCCCTGCTTTACGTCACGTCTGGACTTGTTTGTGAACAATTAGTTGTGTGTATGCTTGATAATTGAGTGTGTGCATGTGTGTTGTGTAATACACACGTCACAGTCGAGCACAGAGGTCTCTCTCTTATTCTCATCTCTGGCTTGAGATCAGCAGCATCCTTTGAGGAGAACCTTGGAAAAGCTTGTTTAATTATTGACTATCTGCTGTGAGTGTATCATGATCCCCTCTAACACACACACACACACACACACACACACACACACCGCTCGCAGCGATAGATCTGATGCAGTTTGCTTTTACACCGGTGAAATTTGAAGAAATCTCTTTACTGTTCTGATGAATTCAGTGTATTTGTCCTTGTCTAGTAAACGTGACTCCAGCAGCGTGATTTCCCACATAACTGAGTTATTAGCATCAATACTCAAAACATATTTCAAATATTAAAAGTATATTTTATGATTGGCCTTAATCAATATTTAATAAACAAGATTTATTGCCCATAAATGTTTCATACCGACCATGAACGTTTGTTTGTTCGTGTGATTGATTACCCGTTGATTAATTGAGGATAAATGTACATATTTTGATAAATAATGAGAAAACATTGTGGAAAAAAAATGAGAAAATCTACTGAAAATTAACAAATAATTCTGATAAGTTTGATTTAATTAATTTAATTTAATAAATTAAAATGTTGTAACCACAATATCATGTTTTAAATTGACAACAGTAATTATGCATTTAATTAAAAAATCACTATTTTTCCCCTGATGAGAAATTAATCGTTTTTACACATTTGTCATTTCCTTATATTTGGACTGTGTCAAATGAGCAAGTCCTTGAACAGATAAAATGCGTTTAAAACTTAATAAATTGGTTAATTTCTAAACACATGGTCAAATCCTGGATTAGCCCTTATTATTAACAATATATATTTTATCCTTGATAATGTGGAAGAGGCAAACTTTCTATCTTAGATAATCCAAGATATAGTTTTGATTGACATTTTCCACTGGCATCAAGTTGTGTTGGTTGCTTTCTTCTTAAATAAGGTGTATTTTAACTACTGATGCCGTTCATGTTCTATATCAGTGAGGTTATGATTATCATTCATGCACCTTGATTTAAATGATTTCAGTTGCCCATAAATGGTGAATAACTTCTTGTGTTGTGTGGGTTTTTGGTTTTAGGGCCCGACGCAGTGGCACGTTCAGATCATCATGGAGAAGCTGCTGAGGACGGTAAACAGGACTGTGATCTCCATGGGCAGAGACTCTGCTCTTATAGTAAGTGTTTCTCTGTCACAGGGCTGCTCCTCTGGGATGTGCTGAGTTTTTGGGTTTCTTGTGTTCCTAAGAACAATGTGTTCTACCACAGCAGAAAGATCGGGCTGCTGTCTGCAATTCTCAGATGGCTTCACACACAGCCAGACTTTGTTCAGACAGGCATATGCGACTCAAATCTTTATGGTGTGTGTGGTCCACAAAGAACAATAACACATTGTAGCACACTTTATAACATTTAACTGTGCCGTTTCTGTGAATAATGTCTGTTTTCAAACAGGTTTCCCAAACTCACTCTCCCTCTTTGGTTGGCCAACTCCTAGCCCCGCCCCCAAACTCACGCCACTGGTGGAGCCTGTGCATTAGTGTGCGGTGTATATATTTAGGTTTGACTTTGAGCAGATGGTGGGAATGTGCAGCATGTTTTGGCACTGCGCTTACAGCTCGTGTGATTACAGAAGCACACATTGCTTTCGTTTGCTGCTGTTCATCTTCATCCTGTCCGAGCTGATTTGCGATCAGGTGTTAGACGATAGTTAAGTCAGACAGCTTCAGGCTGCCGCCAGTGCAGAGATGCTGATACTGGCCGTCCTTGACTTTTACAACCACATCTCTCCATATGCATGCTAAACATCTCTTTTCCTTGCCCTCTGTACACCTGTGTCTGTGTGTTTAAAGGAATAGTGCACCGCAGATTCAGATTTTCTCACGCTCATTCTTCATTTCACTCTAAAACCTTTATGCAATTACATTTAATGAAGAATAGAGCTTTCAAGTGTAAAAAAGACAGGCCGGTAAATAAGTTGAGAATATTGAAGTTACATGCATACACATATATAATATATTGTATGTGTTTTATTTTGACAATTTCAATTTAAAGTAAATTTTTTTTTATTTGTATTAATGCAGAATCAGCTAAAAAATTATTCAAGGATGACTGTTGAAGAGATATATACATTATAAAAGTAAATAAAATATATGCTGTGTGTAAAAATAAATAAATAAATATATGTATATAATATATGTGTGTGAATATTACATTTTTATTAAATTAATTACATTTTTTAAATATTAAAATAACAAAAATTAAATATTACAGTGTAAATAATTGATATACCATGCAATAAATGTAACTTATCAGTGAATATTGTTCGCTACTGCTTGCACACAAGTAGATGGCATGGTGTAATTTTGCATTACCTGCTTCAGACATCACCTCAAAACATGAGTAAAGCATCAGTGCTGCACTTTCTACTAATGTTAGAGTCCTTCAGTCATCAGATTGCTGGTGCTGAATTGGCAGTGTTTCAGCAGTGCGTTTATGGCCATACGCGTGAAAGTCTCTAGTGACTGACGCTTGATCACAGACTGAAGTACTTTCCTTCCTTTCTCTGTTATTACACCACCATCATTCTCTCTCCTCTAGAGCTCAGTAAGTAGCTCTGCGCTGTGGTGTTACTGTAGAACTAACCTCTGATTTATGCCTCTTCTTTCTACTGAGCTTATGTTAAAAGGTCTCTAAATTCCTGATGCTCAGGTCCTAATGGTGAAGTCATATAATGCTTATTCATCGCTCTCAGGGTGCGCATAGCCTACTCTTTGCAGTGAATCCTTTTGTCTTAGGCGGTGCAGTCATGTGGCAAGCTGAGCACAGGATGCCAGGATGAAGTATTCAGCATTTGTGAAACCTAGACATTAGCAAAACTAAATTAGTTTCATTCTGACTTGCGGGAATGAGAGAATTAAGAGCTTTTAAAGTTACTTCTGTGAATCGATTCCGCTTCATTGAATCAAATGTTGCTTCTTTTGCATCGTCAGTGTACATGATTTGTGTGTAGGCGGATGTTTATTATGTTCACATTTTATGCATTTTGGCAGATCTTGAGATTTGCATTTTTAATTTGTGTCCTAAACCTGTGACTTTGGTGTTGCTGACACCCTGCTTTATATAATTTGCACTTTTTTAGTATTTGCATTCAAAGAAAAAAAGATATTCTTGTGTTCAAGCAAAAGAGAATGTATGGACTGAAAAGGTTCATGAGTTCCCTGGGATGACCTTTAGCACTGCTAGTGCCCTGCTCCACTGTTTGAGATGCTAGAACATTTTTTTTTTTTTTTTTAGCATTCATTAATTATTTTGTAAGTTATGCATACACTGAGAGTCAAACCCATGATCTTGCCATTGTTAGCTCCATAATTGATTGCATGAGAGATTTATTTATTTATTAAGTATGCATTTATTAAAATTGATATAGTTTAACATTTTAAATCTAATTGGCCATAAATAGCTGTTGCTTGACAATTCATGCAAAAAAAAACAACAACCTTCAAATACTTTGACATTTTACAGCATTGCTAAAATCCCAACCCCTGCTTTTTAATTATGCAAACATGTCATTATTCAATGCTGTATGCCAATATTTGAAGGTCTCAGGATTATTATATCCTTTTTATTGCAGCTATGTCATTTATGTATAAGCGTGTTTAAGAATGCATGTTCTGCAGATTTGTGTTGATTGATAGTACGTGTGTGTGTGAGCGAGCTCTCAGTGGGCGGCTCTCTCAAGCTGACCTTGTTCGTCAGGGCTCTGTAGCTTGGATTCAGATTTATGCATTAACTTTTCTCTGTGGTTTTGCTGTATGTGAGTGTAGAATTTAAATGAGACTGATCAGCACACACGTCCTGCATGCAGATGCACACTTACCGTAAAGAAAGTCCAATAAAAAATACTTTTAAACTTCAAAAAGTCTGAATCCTACAGATGTCTCATCAAGCATTAGTGAAAATATGAGTCTAAAGATCTCACGGATAACGGATTACAGAAGACATAAAAGAGCTATTTTGATATTTTTCAACTAATATGTGTTCGCAAATACGTAGCAATGCATGTTTAACCATCTGAACACTTTATATTCATAGCAATAGGCTGAAAGCCACTCAGAGCAAGCATCATTTTTAGCATATTTCATGATCAGAAGACCAGGTTTGGAGGATCACTCCAGTTTTTCTGATCTGATGTAAGTGCTAGTCTTTTTTTCTGCCTGTGTTGTTTATAAATCTCATCTGTGGCATTCAGGAGGGTTTTCCTCTCATCGTCAGGATCTGCGCTTGAGTATTTTAGTCCCTCCTATTCCTCTGCAGTAGGAGGGGTCAGGTGGAGGAAGCAGGCTTTTGATTGGCTGCTGACATTGCAGGACTGAGGGCAGGTGCGGTCTGCAGCATCAGTGCAGCAAAAGCCTCCTAGATTTACATTCTCACCACATCTCTCTGCATTAAATATATATTTGTGATGATAGAGAGGCTCTTCGGATTGATTTGTAGGTTTTTGCTGACTGTCCTGCTTTTAAGTGCTTTTCAGATGAGTTTTTCCAAACTCTCTCGCATGGGAAATACCGAATGGTTGCCGCTGCAAGCATGCATGGGAATTCCCTGCTTAATAAACATGGAAATGTGCACGCTCTTCTTCATTGTGACCTGGAGAATTTTAATAACTCTGTCTCTTTTGCTTTGCTGCTGGGAATAAACGTGAAGGGGAGAAATACTTTGAGGAAAATAATCTCATTGGAAAAAAGAAAAGAAAACTTCAACATGAAATAGGGCTGTGTTTTATTTATTTTTTTTAAATATAATATATTTGCTCTAAAATGGCTTAATTAATTTGATAATTTGATTTGATCTGATTTTACATGTGAAGATATGTTTTCATATTGGTTTCCCTATTCATATCTATTCAATAATAGCAATGTAATAAATAACATTTATTTAACTTTATATAACTATAAATCACCTGATCATTTTTTTTTTCTAATTTTAAATTATTTTATAAAATTTTATTTTATCTATTTTATCTAATTAATTTAATATCCTCTTTTAATTTCACTTTTTAAAATCTATTTTATTGCTTATATTTGACATTTTTATTAAATGTTTCATATAATATATTTGCTCAAAAGTGCCTTACTTTGTTATTTCTCTTTTTTTATCTATTTACATGTTTATATTTATATAAGGTATTTATATAAGGTATTTCCACAGAATCAATCCCATGAACTTACTCTTGCCATCTGGAGTGAATCGTAGTCATGGGCTCTGTATCTTGAAACTTATTTATTTATTTTCTTTTTGCCTGCTGCTCCTGGATCTCTGCAGCAGGTTTATTAATATCCAGTGTAATCTGCTGGATGAATGGTGAACCTGACGGGGAACAGATATCACTTCTTTAACATCTAAAGCTACTTTTCTCACATAATACTGTTCCAGCAAATAGCATCTGCAATGCAAAACTAATACACAACATTACACTGTTCTGTGTGTAGTGGCCTGGTGAACTCTGATTTATTTACCTCATTGCAGTGATTTAGGAACTAAAGAGTGGATAAATGTGCATGTGTGCATGTAATATTAAGTACTCATTTGTTTCCACAACAAATTTTGGGTTTGAATAAAATGCTTTTTTATTTTCAAATGCATTTATTATATTTAATGTACTCTTTTATGCCTGTAGATAAAAAAGCATTGAAACGCATCTGCTAAGCATCAGACAGACTCAGAGCCACTCTTTTGTATTTTAAGTTTTATTTTGTATTGTAAATAGTTTTAAAAACTGTATAAAATACACAATATTGCACATAATAAATCAATTGCACTTTTTTTTAAGGAACAGAAAACATCTAATCGTTCGTTTAGGCTACAGTAGAGCTATTGAGAATCACAACCGCTGTGATACGAGAGGAGCTGGAGTTGTGTTTCTGAACGTGCCGACAGGGAGAGAGTGAATTCAGTGGATTATGTTGCCCTTTTTTAAAAGACTTTGGCACATATCTGCAGATGGCATGCTCTTTTAGGCCACTGCTATCACATTCCCAGAATGCTTTGCTCTCGTGATGTCATTCTGTGGGATGAAATCCGTATCGTCGGAGATGATTTTAACCCTGTTTAGCTAGATATTTTTTCATTTATTAAAAATGGATGTGTGAGCTTCACTCTGGTGCTGTGCATTGCAATTGACTCGCTGTTAGTGAAGACTGAGTGTTCATTTAATCCGAAGCGTTAATGAATCAGAGATGTGCAGTGGTGAAAACGTGCCTCGGCTCCTTTCTCAGTCCTCGGTGTATATGTGTCCTGTATATCGTTATGAAAGAACGAGGTGTTTTCTTCCTGTAGACTGAGATGATTAAGCAGAGCAGTACTTGACGTAGAAATGACTTGAGGTTGTGAGAGATTCTCAGTTTTATCCTTTTTCTTCATCTCTCTCTGGCCATGTGAGTATGTTTAAGTGACATGATATTCTCTCTAAAATCAAGGTTGAAATAGAAATAACCTTTATTTAAAGAAAACATTTGTTTTAATGTTCAAGAATTTAAATAATGCCATTTATTTTCTAATTAAGCATATTTCCCCCTGCAATACTCATTCATTTTTTTGTTGTTGTTAAAGATATAAAAAGTAGTAGTAGTAATAATACTTATTACTTATACTAATTTTATACCATTTTTTGATACTTATTATGTATATAAAGTATTAATATATTATAATATATCATAAATAGTGCTATTAATTTATTAATTGCGTCCGAAATAAGTATTACTGTACATAATGTGTGTGCTGCTTTATGTATATATATGTATATATATGTATATATATATATATATATATATATATATATATATATTAGTGCTGTCAAATGATTAATCGCGATTAATCGCATCCAAAATAAAAGTTTTTCTT
>JAUCMT010000021.1:16043995-16063096 GCA_032357475.1 Enteromius thamalakanensis | reverse complement strand
ATGCTGGATACTATTGCTCGCGCGTGCAATGATGACGCAGTGAATAGTGACAATTCTCTCTGACCAATCAGCAGTCTTCTGTGTTTTCACGTCACATTTTAGTACAGGTACATTACAGGTTTTTCCATTGTTTAAATGTAAGTTTTAGTATAACATCATAATACAGTTTTTAGTGTTCTTATCTTTCTTAAATGTAAAGAATAAACCAATCCAATGTATAATTGACGTTTGAGGCTTAATGCTATAGAAAAAGCGGTTTTTCAGTAAGTGTTTTCAGCTGATGTTCATGTAAAAATTTGGCATGCAGTTGATTCCAACAATGGTATAATCACCGTTCAGTACAAATTGTGATAGATGTCATTAATAATCGCAATTACAGTTGTGACAGGGAATAATTAACAATAGTGCATTTGTACTTTATATTATAAGGGGTTTGTCAGGTCACTGACCCGATGTGTAAGCCTTATCAAAAACCACAAAAGGTCTTGGATCGGGACGTGTATACAGCAGGGAATAACAATCCATACCGGAGAGACATATGTTTTCAAAATCCAATAATATGTAATCTTAATGGAGTGTGATTCCTCTGCGGGTTTAGAAGCAGGTTGATCTCAGAGTTACTTAGCTGCACTTCTGCAGGAGTGTCATGTTGAGCGTCTCTAATGCTTTCTGCGCTATTGGATTATGTCTATTACTCTGAATCATTTGTTAAGGGCCTTGAGGAAGGCGAGATAAACCGGTGGTGACAGACCCTCGGTGACTAGCCGTCTTCAATGGCCGCTCGAGATCGATGTGAGCTGCAGACATGATTACAAACCTTCAATACGCGCTGGCCGAACAACACACAAACCCGATCGATACGGCTGCTAGGAATCATGGGATTGGATTAATACTTTAAAGCGTATCCGCAGTCAACATCAACATCGTAGGCATGGAGTGTGATGTATTGCTAGTGTAACCCGGTTGTCAGGAAAAAGCCCATCCCGAATGCATTTGCAACTCAATTAATCAGAAAGAGTACTGCCGACGGGCTCGAGTCCCCCAAAGAAGCATTAGCGGCCCTGGGATTATGTAAACAGCAAAGCGCAACTTTATTTACATAAGACTCTAAAGAATTAATTCATCAAATTATATTTACACAGTTGCCTCGTGTTTGATATTGTGGTATCGTAGCAACAGCCCAGCAGTTTTCTCTTCCTGGTCTTTGTCGACCTGAGCTCTTGAAAATCAGCTTTATCTTTGAAGACCCTGAAATGAAAGCTGGAAGATGGTAAACTTACTAAAGTGCTTTTATTTACACGCTGCTTTCATTAGGGCTGCTTCATATGGTGAGAATAACTATTGCTTTGAATGAAAAACTGTACAGCGACAAAGCATAGCAAGCAGGTGTGTCATTTAAAGGTATACTGCATTTCACACACCGTTTTGTATTGAATTGAGTTTTTAAGTAAATTAATTTGAATTTAGAAAAAAGCGGGAAAGCAATTTAAATGTAATAATTATGGATTGTCCTTAATTGAATTGAGAACGCCTCATTAAATTAAATTAAATTCAAATGCAAACAGCATTGCACTTTAAATCTCAATGTAGAGTAAAAATACTAATCATATAACACTAACTTATTATAATGCAATTATTATTATTATGCATTTTAAGTTGTAACAAACTAATTAGAAGGGTAAAACTAAAGTGAATTCTAATTCATGCAGTCACAGCAAACTTAAAATATTGGTAATTTATAATTTGGTGGTCTGACACCTACAGATTTTTATTTAGTAATATATTTAATGGATTTTTTTTTCACTTAATGAATGTCAGGGCGGAACAAAACTTCATTTCCCAGAATGCATCACTTTTAAGTTAGTAAGTCTCACTATTAGTGTCATTTATGATGCAAACAGCCACACATGAGACGTGTGAACAGTTCAGATGTCTAGATAAAGATGAAGTCACAGCAGGCTCTGAATGGAATGGTGTTGTGTGAAGCGTACAGCCCCGCAGACATGTATCCAAGCACGAGTCGCCCCTGTTTGTGTGTCTTCAATTAAAGAGCCACATCTGTTCAGTCACTCACGGGTCTCTGCAGACTTTAGTTGTAAGGCGGCTGTGAATCGTAACTCATCGACGCTGCCGGAACCTCTAGCTCTGTGCTCAGGTGAAGCGCTACAGCGAGCTCTTCGTTTTTCATCTGACGCTTTCTCATGCCACTAACACTAACCACAGGAGGTCTTCTGAGAGAACACGCTCTCATGATGGATGAATGGACTACCTGTCCTCCTCCCTTTCAGCTTAGACCTTAGCATCTCCCTGATTTCAAAAGATGTTCAAAATGTACATTTGTTTTAGTCATTTTTTAACTTAGCAATGTGATTGCTCCACTTTTGTTACGATTGACCATTCATTAGTTGTTGTTTTATTAAATTGAATTAATTATTGACTTTCTTTTTCCAATTGTATTATTATTATTATTATTGCTATTTTTATCTCACTAGTTGTTGTTGTTGTTATTTATTATTATTATTATTATTACTATTATTTATTGTATTTAGAAGTAGTACGGTTGCACCACAACTAGAAGTATGTGTATATATATATATATATATATATTTAATGAATTATTTAATTTATTTAATTACACTTCCCACAAGGCTATGGGCTATTCTATGTTATTACAGATTTAGTTAAACACTGACCATCAGTAGTTTTTTTTTTTTTTTAAGTTTTAAGAAATTATTATTAATAGTAGTAGTAATAATAATTATAATAAAGATGATTTATTTATTATTAAATCTGCATTTAAAAGTAACGTAGTACACCCCATTTGTTGCTGTTGACCGTTTGTTTGAAAATGAATATTTTAATTGAAAAATATCATACATTTTAGGTCTTTTCTTCAGACAGATTTATGATGCTTTGTGCCGCTTTAGTTTGATGTGTTCTGGCTCTTTTCCTCAGGTTGTATTAATCTGGCTATCTAGCAGTGCTCATGTAAAGATTGTGCTTTCGGGTTTGATAACAGATAAAATCAAATGCGTTAATTATGTAAGACTAATAGCGTTGAGCAGGAACCTCGGGTCATATTTCACATTCATCCTCCTACATCTGCTAGCTTTAATAAAACAGGAAATCCCTGCCCAGCTCTATTTATTTCTTTATTTGCTGACAGGAGAGCGGTGTTGTCTGAGCACAGAGTGTCCTAAAACACTGCAGGAACAAATGAAAGTGTGGCACTTCTAGAGAGCGTGTGGAGGCCGAGAGCTCACCCTAATCCGGCTTTAGCTGTTATATATTTATTTGGTTTGTCTGCTGGGTTTTCTCTGGTGATTTCCCCTGCAGGAGATATTATTAGTGTGCCTTCTCAGAATGAGGCCCGGAAATAGTTCATATTAATGCGTAACATTACCAGGATGTAACTAAAACAGGCACTTTCCATCAGAAGAGGAGTTTTGATGTCAATCATTTTAACCAAACCATCAATTTCTTCTCTTGTGACTCACATGTATTGTGCTAATACTGAGATGATTTAATAGCAGATGAATCTATTCATTACTCAGAAGTCTTTATGTGGCATTTGATAATGTTTTTTTTAAAACGTTTATGTTAATTATTTCTATATGGCACTGCGTTTAATCCGAATAAGCAAATGTCGTTAAGGTCATTTATGGATGGATGCTTTGTAAGAGTTTGTGAATCACATTTAAACATAATATAACTCTCTTTATATTTTTAAAATATTATTTCATTGAAGAATCAGCTCATCTGTTCAATGCAGGGGTTGTATACTTTATTTCTAAAGTTATTGTGATCTATGCTTGACTGCTTTAAACTACCCAGGAAGAAAACTACATTTTAGTGTGTTTGTGTGCAAAGCATAACACTGGGATTGTGATAGTATGGAGGATATTGTGTGTGAGCGATTCCTGCAGCATTAAGGCCAGTGTATGGAGTCAAATCCTTTGTCCGTTAATCGTTTCTCTAATGCCATAAGATGAGGCCGTCCATCTGATCGCTGCTATTAGAGGATTGTGCTTCTAATAATTGTGGCTCTCTGATGCTAGAACATTTTAATGATGCGTCGCTGTCATTTCGTCTAGAGTTAGTGTGCTCGGCGTCCTTCCATTAGCTGTGTCTCTTTAGCGGGTCTGTAAAGCGTTTCTCGCTCAGGTGGAGAGAGGACTCTTTAAACGCCGGCTTTACTGCAGCGAGAGCTCAGAGATCATCACATCTGCCCTACTAGTTAGTCCTTTAAATTCACATTCATCCAGCATTACTGAAGCGCTCAAGATGAAGCATTACCATGTTTCTGACTATTGCTGTGTGCATTTACTAATGATAGCGTGGACGGGTCACTTTCATTCAGTCCAACACGTGCATTCAGATACGACCATGTATGAAGGATGGTGTCGTATTTTTTTCATTCATTAAAAAGATTCAGCTCTCATTGTGCTGTATATTTGGATGGATGGCTGGACAGATGGATAGATAGACAGTCATTTGATGTGAATGAATCCTTAATCTGCTCATAGTAGTCATTTTTTCCAGTTTTTGATTCTTTAAGTGGGCTCTCTAGAGTCATGTGTTTGTCAGTTGGACTACACTGTTTTGTGTGCAGACTGTGAAGACAAATCAGTGGACAGATTATCAGCACTACGAGATCTTTGGGAGCCAATAACAGCGATGAAGAAAACATGCATTTCTATAGTTACGGATCACTATCCAGATGTGCTCATTTCTGAACTAAAGCGTCAAGACATTTACAATGATAAGCTTTTATCAGCACTATTTGATCTAATAATATGATTAATGTGTGGTTTAAATGAATCAAAGCGTTGGAGTCCGAGCCTGATCTGCCCTGCTGACCCTGAACGGATTTCTTCTCTGGCTCTGCTGAGAGCTTTTACTCTATTTAGTATTCAGCTCTGATAGACCTGCAGTATTTTGAGGAAGTCGCTGGTGCACGGGAACTGTATCTGACTCAACGCTGGGTAGTAAAACATCTCACCCCAGCGCTTTACATAAACACACACATGCAAAGCCAAAGCTCTTAAACATTTCTGAATAAGGTCTCGTGGATGTTTAACCGGGTCTTCGCTGCTCAGGAGAGGGGTCAGATTAGCACCGGCTGGTTTTGAACTCTTCTGCAGTGTATTATCTCTCTGTCTGTCAGTTAATGTCATGGAGAGGCTCTCTGTGGAGTTTCAGACAGCGGGGTGCAGCTTCCATTACCCACACCGCTCTTATTTCCCAGAAAAAGCAGAGACGTGAGATCAGGGATGGAGGATGAGAGCAGAGATGCATTGTGTGCTTGTCCTCTAGCTATACATCGAAACAAGACTAATTCAGCCAGCAGACATTAGTGCTGATGCTTAATGTGCAGTGTGCTTTATGAAGGTGTGCGGTGGTTGCTCCTGGAGACCAGCTAACCAGAACACACACACACACACACTGCACTCAATACATGTGTGTTATGTGTGAGATTGTTTAGTGTACACAAATGTACACCAATGGATTGAAAGAAAGATGGATGTATGCCAGGGAAGAAATGAATGGATAGAGGGAAAGAAAAATGGTTGGATAATAAAAAAAGATGGGATGACAGGAAAGAGAGAAATTGATAGATAAAAGAAATGGACAGATGGATGGATGGATGGATGGATGTCAGTAAAGAAAGAAGGAAGGATGCAGAGAAAAAATGGATGGATGGACGAATGGAGAGAAAGAAAGAAAAATGGATGGAACTAAAAACGATTGAATGACAGGAAAGAGAAAAATTGATAGATGGAAGAAATGGACAGATGGATGGATGTCAGTAATGAATGAAGGAATGAAGGAGGGAGGGTAGGAAAGGAAGAAAAATTGGGAGAAGAGATGGATGGAGGGAAAAAATAAAAATGGATGGAAATAAAAAAGATTGGATGACAGGAAAGAGAAATTGATGATTGACAGATGTGTGGAAAGAAAGATGGACAGATGTCAGTAGAGAAAGGATGAATATATGAATAGAAAAATGAATGGATGGAGGGAAAGAAATTAAAATGGTTGGAAATAAAATAGATTGTATGGCAGGAAAGAGAAGATTGATCATTTAAAGATGGATGGATGGAAAGATAGACGGAAGGCAAGGAATAAAGATGGATGGAAAGTGGAGGATCAACAGACGGATGGAAAGAAAGGAAGGAAGATGTGTGGCTGGATCGATCAATGAAAGAAAGGATGGATGGAAGAAAACAAAGAAAGATGGACGGATGGTGAAATGGAAAAAAAAAAGGGATGGATGTACCTTTCATGTCCATCTCCAGTGTGCTGGATTGAACAATAGAAACATCAGAATTGGGTTTGAGTCATCAACACTGTCCTGACTCCACAGCAAGCTTTCCTCATAAGAGTGTGAATCCTGCAGTGTGCAGCAGGCCTCTGGATCTCTTCAGTATTCTGATCTCTCCTGTCTCTGTGTTAGCTCGTAATACACCCATTACCACATGAAAGACAACATCTGCTTCCTCTGCTGCTGTTTCAGTGTGTGAGGCAGGTGAAGAGCTCCTCACGACTCTGAGTCACGATCCGATTCCAAAATGATTCTTAATGCGTCTGGAGTGTTCAGTTTGCTTTCTCTGCCAAGATCTATGACCTTAAACTTTGTCTTTGTCAATCAGCATATATTGATGCATGCTGCATGCTTTAGTGTTCGGCTTAAACTTTGACTTGTTCTTGACTTCTGAACGATCAGCTATTGATATGTTGTGACATGTCCTGCAGCATTTTTTAAAATACAGAGGTCATGATATTTGGTGGGATGTTGAAAAGCTTATTTGGCCCTCTTGTCTTTGGCTGGTTTACCAGTACATGCACGGTTGAGTTATACTGTACTAGTATGTCAGCCTGGTCTATCTGTCTTATCATGACTGTAGGTGACTGACCATCATAATGCAGTGTGCATCTTTCTCTCTGTGTTTCTGCTGGTATCTGGTCGAGGAGGTAAACTGAGTATGGGAGTGTTTCAGACAGAAATGACATGTTCATGAAGCAGCCAATTGAAAAACAGTCGTGATCCTTCAGGTAGAACCCAGATAAAGTCTCTCTCTCTCTCTCTCTCTCACACACACACACACACACACACACACACACACTGTTTGTCTGAGCATTGTGTGTGTTAGTAAATGTCTTCCTTCCTGGAATGCATTCATAATTATGCAACAAATTTTAGGTTTTTAACATTTATTAGAAACGTTTCTTGAAATCAGCAAATTTGAATGATTTCGGGAGGATCATGTGGACTGGAGAAATAAAGCTTTGCATCACAGAAATAAAATACATTTTAAAATATAATCAAACAAAAAATAGTTATTTGAAACTGGAAAAAGATTTCACTTTTTACTTGTTTTTGCTGTATTTTTAATCAAATAAATGCAGTCTTAGTGAGCATCTTCCATCCAAAAAAAAGTTTTGCCATATAGTTAGAGGACTTACATCATCATGCACTTGTGCCTTATATCCTTTTTTGGAGCTAAATATTTTCTTTTAATGCAGCATAAATGTTCATCTAAGCATCTCCTTTTGTGTTCCACAGAAAAATGGAAAGTCATTTAGGTTTGAATCGAGGTGAGGCTGAGGAAATGATACCCAAATGTACATTTTTCACTGAAATAGTCCTGATTTAACCTACAGCCTAAAAACACAGTTTCTAAATCCACTGTCAGCCCAACTGTTTTACAGTTCAGACCACCATAAGCTCTCTCTCTCTCTCTCTCTCTGCGTGGGTTGAAATAAAAAGATTATAATAATGCTAAACGAAGCATTGCGATGGTCGGTGGAAAAGCCACAGAATGAGATGATCTCGGCATGCTTGTTCTGATCAGGTGTTTCAATGCAGCACTCACTGTCAAATCAACTTTGGTGTTCAAGTTTTTTCTTCATTATGATGAATTCACCAGACGAAATGACTAAAGTTGCATTTGCAGAAGGTTAAAGGGTATTACGAGACCACACTTGAGCTCAGATGTAAAGACAGAGACTCACCTCCAGACACGGCTCAGTGGTGATAGTGATGATGATGATGATGAAGGGGAGGGAGAGATGACCAGCACATGCCTTCCCTCTCAGCGCAGCTGGGGTCCGTCAGGGAGTGAGAACTGATGTGAGTCCGGAGAGAGGGTCTGCCATGCTGGAAGTTTCTCCGCGTAGCGCTTGTACGGTCAGACGCTGCTCCTGTGATCCTTACACATCCAGTGTGAGAGATTCCTCTGAGATCTGTCCCAAAACACACACGCGTCTTTATCTGACCAGTGCTCCCCCGCAACTCTCGCTCTCACGCGCACACACACACACGCACGCATGCATGCACACACACTCACACACTCACGCACACACTGCCGAAGGGATGCAGCGGGGTCTGGCGCTCAGCGATGGCATGTGTGCGCATGAGACATCCATCCTGAACCAGCCGCTCCAAGAACTGAGAGACCCGAGAGCCAGCAACACAGAGAGAGGGAGAGAGGGAGAGAGAGAGGGAGGGAGGCGGGGTGGAAGACAGCAAAGCAGAGAGAGAGAAAGAGGAGGGAAATTGCCAGGAAAATCCAGCTTTAGGTCATGTGATGACCTGCTGATTTACATAGATGTCAGTTCCTCACGCTTCTTGTTTTCTTTTCTTTTTTTGATTGTCATGCTTTTTTATTTTTCAATATTTTGAATCATGTACATTTTTATAATAACTTGTACTTATAAAATTAATTAGTAATAAATGTATTAAATACATATATTATGTGTATGTATATGTATGTGTGTGTGTGTGTGTATATATATATATATATATATATATACACTACCGTTCAAAAGTTTTAGAACAGTAAGATATTTAATGGTATTTAAAGATGTTTCTTCTGCTCAAGGCTGCATTTATTAGATAAAAAATCCAGAACAAACTGTAAAACATTTTAGACATGTTTTATATTTGGTAAAAAATTCTGTTGTTTTTTACTTGTTATTCATCAAAGAATCCTGAGGAGAAAAAAATCACAGGTTGCAAAAATATATATTTGTCTGTTTCCAACATTGACAATTCCATGTTTACTATATGTAATTTGTTATATACATTTGTTGTTTTATGTTTAATTAAATTTATTAATTTATAATACATTTATAATAATTTATTAGGGGGGAAAAAAATTAAATAAAAAAAAAATATTTTTTTTCCCTAATAAATTATTATTATAAATGAATTATAAATTAATAAATTTAATTAAACATAAAACAACAAATGTATAATATATATTACAAATAAAAACGAGCATTTTATTTTTTGTACCTTCTTTTCTCAATCACTTCTCAATATGCTTAAAAAGTAACATTAAATCTTATCTTGCTTATTTATCTTAGTTTAAACCAGGAGTTCATACATTTGCCACTTTGTGATACTCTGATTGGTCAGTTGTAGCATGACATTATGCTTGATTCTGATTGGATGTCAGACATTCTAAGATGATTATGTTTGAACGACTGTAAAGTCATTCCAAGCTCGCATTAAAGTTCCACATCACGTCACCACATTAGTTCAGTTATTTCAGATAGACTTACAGCTCCGTCGCCACAAAAGAAAAGGTTTTATCAGTCTACTGGGAAACAAAGTTGCTTCTGAGGACAAGCTGGGATTTGAGAAAGTTTGTGAAATGGATTCAAAGCTGGAGTTTTGTTTGAGACATTCTCCTTGAGAACATCTGCTCGCCCATACGCATTTCCACAGTCTGCCATTCTTCTACTGAACACAACAAAAGATATTTTGAAGAATGTAGGGGTGAAAACAACTTTGGACCCCTTTGAGACCTACATCATTTTGGATTTCACAGAAGAAAGTCTGTCCTACAGTCAATTTTGGGGAGAATTTGCACCAGTGAGACTTGCTTTTCCTTCTTCATCTCATTACTTGATTCTCTGTTTGTCTATTTTTTCTAATCTGCCCTCATAAGGGCCACTAGGAGGAAAGTGCTTTCTGCTGATGCGGCACTCATTGATTTCATTGTCCTAGCAGCTAATATAAGGCCACAGCACCGCATGGCCTCCTCCAGGGTGACATCTGTCTCTGTTGCATAGATTTTGTTGAATCAGCATTTTCTTCAGGTTATATGGGTTTTTGCACACACATACATGTAGAGAGAGACATTGTATAACCCGCAGGATTGGTCAGCCCTTATGTCCAACCGTCATGACTGTCATCAAACGTGTGAACCACAACGTCTAAGTTCAGTCGTCCGAACAAACGGCTTTGAACTTCCATCTGCAGAAACACTCTTAGTTTCCATGCACTCAAGTCTAGTATCTGTCAGCACTGCTGTAGCGCCTCTATATTATCTGTGCTGATCCTCTGTGCTGATTCTGTACCTTCATCGACCTCTTTGTTGGTGTATACTCTCTACTTTTGACCATGTTTACATTCATTCTGCTGGTCTTTCCTGCTAAATCAGCATACGAGTGGACACGATTCAGCAGATTCCATCTGGGTGTGGTGATCAAGTGGTTTCAGCTCAGGTTTTCCTGAACCTAGACAGTTTAAGGAACTTCAAGTGTCTTTTACAGACCTGGAAAAGTCTGGAAAGCTCTAAAGTATTTAATCAGATAGATGCTGTTCTTGTAAGAGTGATTTGTGATGAATTGCTTGGTCTTTCCCGTTAGTTGAACTTAAGTTCCCATTACTAAAACCATGAAAAACATTCTTTACAATATGTTAACTGAAATTTTATGTACATGTACATATATATTATATATAATATAAGACATATTCCATCACTGTTCAAGATATTTAACCCCTGCACCTTATTGTAATTACAGTAAGTTCTCTGTAAGTCACAGCATGTGCTAATGAAATTAGTTTCATTGATTAGTCAATAGTGAGCTTGCAGTGTATGAGTGTATTTTGTTAGTGTGATGTAGTAATGACCGTCTTGAAGACTGCAGAATCTGACAGATATTTGAGAATCTCTCTCAGCTCGCCCGTCGTTCACAAGCTGAATCCCTGCTGCTTTAATTAGGACCTTAAAAC
This sequence comes from Enteromius thamalakanensis, assembly GCA_032357475.1. Lineage (NCBI taxonomy): Eukaryota > Metazoa > Chordata > Actinopteri > Cypriniformes > Cyprinidae > Enteromius > Enteromius thamalakanensis. The sequence continues at coordinate 16,052,067 of JAUCMT010000021.1, read as the reverse complement.
AAGAGCTGCTGAGATCTGTTCTCATGCCAGACTTCGTTCCTCTTTTATTCAGCTTGCGTCTATACAGGTTTTTTACATTTTAGTGCTTTACATTATTAAAAAAAAACTTTAGATAAGAACAAAGACTTTCACAGCTTTTTGAAAATAAAAGCACTAACTTGTTTCTGAGCTGTAGCTGTAATCATGTTGAAATGCTGCCAGTAAGTAAACACATTACACTCCATTATAGCTGACAGTGTGTTGAACCGCTTTATGTGTGTGTGTGTGTGTGTGGTAATAAGCTTAATTAAGCCGATCACCATCTCACACACACATGCAAATGTCTGAAGGACTCTTGCTGGACTTGATGAACTCTCACAAGAACTCACACGAAGAGGCTATTTTTGCTGTTTCCTCGCAAATGAGTCAGAAACAAAAACGTGTCTATGTTCCATCTAGTTTGAGAAACTTGTTTTCTTAAAACAGGGCGAAGATGCTGCTATATAAACATCTGACATCCATTATAAATTCAAGAGCTCATAATCTACATTAGCATTTAATATTTCCCCTAAAGTCCAATTATATTAATAGTAATGGTTTCTCACACCAAAACAGGCATCATTTCTCATTTTCAATTTATTATATTTATCCAATGAGAATAGGATTTTTAGTATCAAACCATTCATCTCCAACCGTGCTAATGAGTCATATGTTAATGTGCTCATTCTGAGCCATTTTTGCCAGTCTTTAAAGGGATATTTCACCCCAAAATCAAAATTTGCAGTTCATTTATTAACTCCAGGTTCAAATCCAAAAAGTAGGTGGCTATAAAAATGTTTTTGTTTAGTTTTTTTTTTTTTTTACTGGAATTGTGGTTCTTCTCAGAGTGACAGTAGGATGTCCCAATAAGAGATTTTTGATTGGCCAACCAAAACAGTTCTGTACTGTCCGAGCTGAAAACTTTCAGATGGTTCAGTCACCAAAAAGAACCGGGCTGAAAGAATGATTCGTTATGGAGCGTTTGAGGATGTGGATTCCAGGTGATGTTGCTAATTGAAGCTACATTTATAATCCACCTATTAAAAGAGCATTCTGAAAGATCGGATAGAAAACAAATGCTGGATGGAAACGCCAAAATGCAAAAACACGTTTTTATCCAATATGAAATATAAAATATAAACTGCGATGGTAACAGATTTACTGTATTGGTTTGCAAAGAGACTTGACTAATCACTGGACCTCGTCTCACAGCCTTCTCATGTTGTTATGGTCATTCTGAGAAGTCTGGCATCAAAGTATTTCTGTATAATTGCCTTTTGTGACTGCATTCCCAAACAACTGGCATCCACCTCCAGAAGCAGTGACCACGTTTATTGTGTAATTTATATGATAAAGTATATAAAAATGACTATATTCAGTGGCTTATCCTGTGTTCTTAGTGATATTTATTGCCACAGTTTACAAGAAAGTAACTGTTTTGTTCTCGTTGGATGGAAACGGTGCTTTATTTACATGTTTTTTATGATATTCCAGGTTTAATTCAAATCTTTGGATGGAAAAATAGCTAATGTTTAGTTTCTTGCACAGATCAGCCATTTGATGGTTTCGGATGGCTTGTTTTTTTTTGGACCACCAAGGACCAAGGTTCTCTCAGCTAAACATCTCCTTTACTGATTTACTGAAGAAGGAAAAAAGTCACATACACCTTAGATGGCCTTAGAGGGATTAGTTTAGCAGCAATCTGTCATTTTTGGGTGAACTGTCCCTTTAAGTTTGCTGCTGTTCTTGCATCGCTGCATTTCTCCTGCGAGGGCTTTTTCCTGCTGCGCTTCACACAGATGCTGCTGCTGCTCCAGATGTTTCCAGGCTCCTGCTGGTGTCTCTACAGGAGCGGCATGTCTTCTGTTAAGCGGACAGGGATTCTGTCTTAGCGGCTCCATTTGTAACTGACAGAGCCATTATTTAATTAGTGTGATTTAGCTGTAAATGAACACGCTCCAGCGCTGTAATAAAACTGACTCGACCTGAAGCAAGAATACCAAACCATTAGATGTGAAAGATGTTTAGTCAGGCACACGTCTTTCTCTGCTATTGCATCTTGAAAACAGCATTTTGCAACTACCCAGGCTGCGTACTGTTTTTGCATTGCAGTGTGCATGCAGAGCTGATGCTGCATTCCATTCAAAGTCCGGTTTGGGATTTTCCTGCTTGATATTCACCTTCTGACCATAAAAGCTGCAGCATTAATTGACTGCAGGTGTTCGATGGACAGCATAGCAGTGCTGCAGCCAAACTGTGGCTGGAAATGATGCTTACTATTCCAGTTCTTGCTGCGCAGGTGTGTTTTTCACCAGCAGTCTATAGACTTTAGTGTGTGTTTTTTCCCTGCAAATGTTTACTGTTGTGCCATGCAATATTTGAATCGTTCAAGTGAGTGTTTGGTAGGTTTGTGAATATCCTGTTTGAGTTTTAGGATCTGGAGTGTCAAGGAATACAACTGTAACTTTTTAAAACCTCATCTCCATTTACATTGCACAGGAGCGTTATTCAGCAAAGTTTTATTTTAGAAGTGACATTGAAGATTTATCTCAAGATATATCTTTCCACAAAAAGATGAATCTTTACAACTGTTTTCAGCATTGATGAATATCAGAAGTGTTTCTTGAGCATATTAGAATGATTGCTGAAGGATCATGAGACCCTGAAGATTTGAGTAATGATGCTGGCAATTCAGCTTTGATCAAAGAAACAATTTTTAAATATATTTAAAAAAATATCGTGGAACACTGGACCAGCTCTATACCCTCTTTAGGGTACTGGAGGGTTCGTGGGACTTTGCTCAACCAGTTCACATATGTTTTGTGGACTTGGAGAAGGCATTCGACCGCGTCCCTTGCGGTGTCCTGTGGGTGGGGGCTCTGGGAATATGGGGTCCGGGGCCCTTTACTATGGGCTGTCCGGTCCCTGTATGACCTGAATGGTTCACATTGCCGGCAGGGCTGCCCTTTGTCACCGGTCCTGTTCACAACTTTTATGGACAGGATTTCTAGGCACAGTCAGGAGCGGAGGGGGTACGGTTTTGGGACCACATGATCTCAGCTTTTTGCGGATGTTGATGTCCTGTTGGCTTCTTCAAATCAGGATCTACAGCGGGCACTGGGGCAGTTTGAGTGTGAAGCGGCTGGGATGAGAATCCAAATCTGAGGCCATGGTTGTCAGCAGGAAAAGGGTGGCCTGTCCCCTTCAGGTTGGTGGGGAGTTCCTGCGTCAGGTGGAGGGGTTTAAGTATCTTGGGGTCTTGTTCACAAGTGAGGGAAGGATGGAGCGAGAGATCGGCAGACGGATCAGGGCAGTAATGCGGTTGATGTACCGGTCTGTCGTGGTGAAGGAGCTGAGGTGTAAGGCGAAGCTCTTGATTTACTGGTTGATCCACGTTCCTACTCTCACCTATGGTCATAAGCTTTGGGACCGAAAGAACGAGATCCCGGATACAGGCAGTGGAAATGAGTTTCCTCCGTAGGGTCGCTGGGCTCTCCCTTAGAGAAAGGGTGAGGAGTTCGGTCTCTCGGGAGGAGCTCGGAGTAGACCCGCTGCTCCTCCACATCGAGAGAGGCCAGCTGAGGTGGCTCGGGCGTCTGTTCCGGACGCCTCCCTGGGGAGGTGTTCCGGGCATGTCCCACCAGGATGACCTTAGACACACTGGAGGGACTATGTCTCTCGGCTGGCCTGGGAACGCCTTGATGTTTCCCTGGAAGAGCTGGAGGAAGTGTTTGGGGAGAGGGAAGTCTGCTGCCCCCGCGACCCAGCCCTGGATAAGCGGAAGATGATAGATGGATGGATGGATGGATGGATGTATAAAAAAAAAGTTAAAAACTGTTAAAATTCTTGTTATATTTCCTAATATTGTACCGTTTTACTGTATTTTTATCAAATAAATACAGCCTCATTGAACATAAGCAGCTTTTCTTTTTTTTTTAAACATTAAAGTCAAACTTTTGAAAACTAGTGAAGTGTGCAACAGTAGTATGCAAATTTGCATGCAGTCACATGTTTGGTGTTGATCTTTCTGATTGGCTGTCCAAGGTGTTTCCAGAGTTTCAGAGGTGGATGTGTTATGTTCGCTGGTGTTGCACAGAGTGACCTTGAGGAATCTCTGGAGCTGAAGTCAGAGGAAACTCTTGTTTAAGATCTCATTCTTTCTCTCTGACTTATTTGATCGACCTCCTTAAGAAAACAGTTTCCATGGCAACGGGCTGAGGAGCACAACACAGATGAAGGGAGAGATGAACCTTAGAGGATGCAGCCTTTGTCTCTGTCTGCTGAGATGAGTGAATCGGCTGCAGGATTCCCGTCCGCTCAGAGAGAGAGAGAGAGAGGCCTGTCTTCTCAAACCAGCATGTGATCAAAATAGAGCCTTTTCCATCATTTCAGCATTATTTGTGATGTTCATGTCACAACCTGAGAGCTGCTCATCTGCATACTTTGTTTCATCCATCCATCCATATACTGTTTTTCTTTTTCTTTCCATCCATCCATCCTTCTCTTCCAGTCCTTCAATTTATTTTCTTTTTTCCCTTGATTTGATTTTATTTCCATCCTTTCATCCACCAATCAATCCATCATTAATCCATCCATCCATTTATTGTTTTTCTTTCCATCATCCGTCCATCAATTATGTTTCTTCCCTTCTCCCACCCATTCATTAATCCATCCTCTTATTGTTTTTTTTCATCTGTCATCCATCCAGTCATCCATCCATCCTTTTCTTACCATTCACCATCCATTGTTTTTCATACTTTCCATCATCCATCCATCCATCCATCCATACATGCATCCATTTGTTTTTTCCCATCTATAATCCATCATCTATCCATCTATCTTTTTCTTACTATCCATCCGTCCATTCACTCATCCATTTGTTGTTGTTTCCATACATCCATCCTTTTATCGTTTCGGTCTATACTTCAATTGTTCTGTTTTTTTGTTTTATTTCTTTTTTTGCCATCCATCTATTTCTTTTTTCTGCTTGCATTCTTTTTTTCTTCCATCTTTTGTCTATCATCCATCCTTTTTTCCCCTTCCATCTATTATTTGTTTATTTCTCCAGATTGCCAAAGCATTGACTTTCATAATATATAATAATGTTAGTGGATACATTTTTAAATAAGCAATAAATAAGAAAATAAATAAGACGGTCTCTTTGAAATTAGATTTTTAAATCAAAGCCGACTCCTTCAGTCTGAGTGTTAGAAGAGCAGAGGTTTCATCCAGTCTCTGTGACACATTTGTGAAGAGCAGATCTGGTGTCCGTGTGATCAGGTGATTTGAAGAAACTCAATCATGTGTAATTCCAGCACAAGTAATACACAGCAGGAATCTGTTATCTTCTAGTAGAAAACAGGATCCTTCATCAGGAGTAATGGCAGGTTTATACATGCTGAATGAGAGAGTTATTATTCCTCACTTCAGATCTCACAGCAGGACACCGTATCTGCGCATCGCTCATTTTAGACGTGAACGGCTGCTGGTTTGGACTCATTTGAAGCCAGCGTTTTCTGGCACTTTCATTCACTTTTGGCTGCGTGTTTCTGGCTCTGAATTACTGAGGCTTTTTCTGCCACCGCTTTCAATTCATGAATCTCATCTGTCCATCACCCAAATCACTCGTGTAATCCTCAGTTACTCCTTAAATATTAATATAATAAGAACTGACCTATCATTTGTCCTTGTCATTTTATCTGTCCATATAAGCTGTCAGTGCTCCTTTGCTGTAGAAGATGATATCTGTACAATGTTTCACTCAATAACAACTCTTTCTTCAGCACTTTATACCAAACTAATAGTTCGGTGAGTAAATGTTATCTTGACCCCACGGTGTTGTGTGTGCTGCCGGTGTTGTCTGTCATTATGAGTCCTGTTCAAACACGAAGGCTCAGATAGGATGTTCGGTAAACATAAATATTAGCTATCGAACCACATTAGCAGAACGGCGAGCCTCTAATCTCTCACTCCAGGCTAACTGTGTTTACTGTGTCTTTACCCAGCCAGGAAAATCAAGTTACAGTAACTTCAGCTGACAAACGTGCTGATAAGCATGAATACTTCACAGGAGACCCCAGTTTTACCTCTCCAGTCTTTTCTTCATGCGGTGAGACGAGAGCGAGAGAAAGAGAACATGAGCTTTGTGTTGTGTTTCTGCTGAGTTATGTAGGCCAGACCTAATTACCGCTGCAGGAAAGACTTGCAAATGAAAATCAAGCCGAACAGGAGGAAATGCGGAATAGCCCCGTCACACTTCCAAAGTGCAAAGGCTTGGCGTGCGGCTGGTTGCTGTGCGCAGTGTTTGCTCATGTGGAATCTGCTGGAAATTTTCTTCCTCCTTTCAGATGGCTGCAAATTAGCGAAGATGAATGAAGTGGCTTTTAAACTAATAGGACTCCTACGCATTGTCATATTTAATAATTATATTTTAAGTCCACTCACAATGTTAGTCAAGGTTTCTTCCATCAAAAACTTCATTTTCAATTTCCCATCTTCTGTCTGACCCTTTTAATTGAGGCGGCTATTTTTAAAAAAGAACATAGAGAGGAAAAAATTGATAATGCATGAATACATCGAAGATGTTTTTCTGTAATGGAAATCATTTTTAAAAGCTGCTGCATACTTTAGAAAGTTCTTTACAATTTGTATTAAGTATTTTTATTTTCTTTTAATACAAAGAACATAAGATTTTATTTATTTATTTTCTGTATTATAATTTATGCTTACAGTAGTAGCTTCCTCTTACCTACTGTACCTGTCTTTAATGTTACATAAATGACCTTTGAATAGTTTCTTTAGCAGGTAATGTGAGATTTTCTAACACGCTGCATGGATTTGACTCCCACGGTTTCTTCGAGGTGTTTTACTGCCTTTTTTTGTTGTGTTTTGAATCTTAAATGAATTTTCCCCCTCCATTTCATTTCTGAGCAATTGGTTTCTGGTTAATTGCATGTTATATTGGTCCCAATTCCCACATGTGGGGAAGTGGAAGTATGGTTAGATTCCTTTAGTGTGTCTCTGCCTGCTGTAATCAGATTGGAGAAATATTGATGTCAAACACTCAGTGCTCACCACATTACTTTCTGTCAGAAGTGCTGTTAATGAGAAATACTTGCTGCACGTCTTCATTTTGTTCTGTCTCCACCGGGAAGTTCCTCAGAGTGGCTGTGTGTGGGGTTCGTTTTGAAGGGTTTTTTAACAGCAGCTCTTTGCTCCTGTCAGTGTTTGATGGACAGGTGCTGTAGGTGTTCTGCTGTCACTGATCAGCTGTCTGTCTGTCTGTCTCTCTCTCCAGGGCAGTTTTGTGGCGTGTATGACGGGCACTCTGCGGCAGATGGACGACTATCACTACACACACCTCATCAGCACCTTTGGGAAGATGCGCACAGACGTGGTGGTGAGTTTCCATTCGATACCAAGAAAGCCTTAACAAGGAACTCTTTACAGCAGCATGTAAACGTATGTAAACCTGTGAAGCAGTATTATAGCTGGACAAAAATACATGTAGGGGGGTCAAAGACAAGACATGCCATAATTTACAAAAATGTGTTTGTATGCACAGAATCAAATATTATGTGTGTGCTTTAATCTGTCAAATAACTTGCAGTGTCCACTATTGGTGAATAAATGTTTTGTTGTCATTCAGCGTGGCATATTTATATAATAATTAAACGATATACTTATTCTGACCTGCACTTATTAAAATATATGAATAAAAAAAAAAGCATTTCTATTTAAAATGACTAAAAAACTAGATGCGGCAAAAATAAAAACTAGTGTTTTGGTGCTGCACTGCGATCCCTGAATAGTCTTTTAATGTCATCTAATAATTCTTGCTGTATACCTTCTTTATTTTTTATATTTATTAGGGCTGTCAAGTGATTACAATTTTAAATTAAATGATCAAATCATCAAATTCTATTGATGATATTTATAATATGTTTAATATTAATATTAACATATTAGGTAAAATATTATTATTATCATCATACAGTAAGTTAATGGCTGTGCATTTATAGGGTTAGGGTTATTGAGCACATTAGACTTATGGA
>JAUCMT010000021.1:16006246-16017566 GCA_032357475.1 Enteromius thamalakanensis | reverse complement strand
TTATATGGGGGAAAATCCTGGAATGTTTTCGTCAAAAACATTAATTTCTTTTCGACTGAAGAAAGAAAGACATGGATATCTTGGATGACATGGTGGTGAGTAAATTATCAGCAAAAGTTTTTTTGAAAGTGAACTTCTCCTTTAAGGAAATAATATTGAGTGAAATAAATATAATGTCTTCTTTAGTGTGCAATACTATAATTTTTAGCTTGCATTTATTTGATAAAAAAGCACAGTTATAACTGTAATGTGAAATATTACCTGATTTCTGTTTGGATATTTAGTAAAAATGTTATTTACTTCTGTGATGCAAAACTGAATTTTCTCCAGTCTTCAGTGTCACGTGATCCTTCAGAAATCGTTCTAATATGCTGATCAAAAAGCACAACAATGCTGCTTCATATTAATGTGGAAACCATGCGGGATATGAATTTATTTTTTCATCATCCTTTGATTAAATAGAAAGTGCAAAGAACAGCAGCTGTTTAAAACCGAATATCCTTTAATCCAAGCATTAATGAATTTATAAAAGCTGTAAACTTGAATAACTACACATTGGTATTGCTGAGTTAAACCCTCGATCACACAGAGCTGAATAATGTCCTGGGTCATATGATGTGTTGTGAGAGGCTTTACTGTGTGTTAACTGAGCTCCGACGCACCTCGTCGTCATAAATCACCCCTGGATGAGAGCGTATTGACAAAGCAATCAATGGCGGCTCAGAATTCAGCCGAGGGCCGCAGGCGTCCCAGAATGTCAGCGTGTGATGACAGCACTAATGAATGGATGTCAGGCACAGCGAGGTAAAGCATAAGGGATCTGTCGTCATGCTGCTCACTTCACACTTTCTTCGGGACGCGTCTGCGCTCTCGTCTTCTGTCCACTTCCTAAACCCATTTGATGTTGATTTTGAACGGCTTCTGCTCCTCTTTCTCATCCGTTCGCTGGTGGTAGAACAGTACTCTGAGCGAGGCTAACAAACCGTAAATGTTCCCGAACAATAAATTGAAATGCTTTGTCTGATATAAAGACCTCTTTCTAACGTCTTATCTTCATATTTCTCTTGTACAGGTATCAAGACATGAGGCGACAGATTGGCTTCGAGATCCGAGACATGTGGTACAACCTGGGTAAAGATTTTAAGATTTCTGAAAGTCTCTTTAGCTCAGCAAGGCTGTATTTATTTGTTTAAAAATACAGTAAAAACAGTAAAATTGTGAAATAATATGACTGTTTAGATCAGCTGTTTTCTATTTGAATATGTTGTATAATATAATTTATTCTTGGGATGCAAAGCTGAATTTTCCATGTCACATGACCCTTCAGAAATTATTCTAATACGCTGATTAAGAAGCATTTGTTCTCATTGTTATTTTTATTAATGTTGAAAACAGTGATAGTTTGTAACATAAAAAGAAGAGAAATATTTTGTAATAATACATTGACCATCACTTTTGATCAGTTGAATGCATCCTTGCTGAATAAAAGTATAAAAATAATAAATCACATGCATTTTAGATATGTAGCTTTTCTATGAGATGCCCATAAGTCCCAAAAAGCCATAGAATCTTTCAAGGGTTTCACAAACTCAGTGTGAATTTATTTTTGTAAGGCTTATGTCTGGCACATTTGCATTGCTTACAGTTTTAGCACTGATTCAGGTGGGTTATTTTTCGACCGAGACACCTCACGGTTATTTAGAGTCGTGCAAACGGAATTGCTCTCAAAGTGAAGGTGCTAATTAGTGGCAGGACAGTTGAGGAAGTCCCGCTGTGAAAGTATTTTGGGCTCCCACGTTCCTCTCTGAAGGAATTTTTGCCACCTCACGCTAGACGTGTTTCTCAGCCGCAGATGCTCGTTCATTAGCTGGCGGCGTTTGATATCAGGTTTAGTCACAGACACCAGAGATTCAGAGATGTTGTGCTGTATTCGGCGCTGTGATTGCGCGAAACTCTGAAGATTAGCGAAGTGCAGATGAAAGTCTGTCTTTTGAGAGCTTTGGAAATCCTGCCTCCGAAATAGAAGTTGTAGACAGTTCACCAAAATACATAAAAGTTGCTGTTAGACACTGCGAGGAAGTAGCAGAGAGTTGATATTCCCTGTGCTGCTGCACCTGCCGACAAAAATATCACAAACAGATCCTGTGTGTACGGCTTAAAACACACAGAAAAGATCTTAAACAAGTAAACTGAAGGATGTCTTCTTCTCCACATCCTGCAGGTCCACATAAAATCAAGTTCATCCCTGAGATGGTGGGCCCCATGCTGGAGATGACTCTGGTTCCTGAGATCGAGCTGCGGAAAGCCACCATTCCCATCTTCTTTGACATGATGCAGTGCGAGTTTCACTTCAGACGCTGCTTCCAGATGGTCAGTGTGGTTTCTTGTACTGCATACTAACGGTACAGCCCAAGGGAAAGTACACTGTAGTTCAGAAGTTTGGTGTCAGGAAGATTGCTTTCAAATATTATGCTCTTATGCTTTCAAAGGCTGCATTTATTTGATCAAAAATATAGTGAAAACTGAAATATTATTCCAGTTTAAATAGCTGGTTTCTATATGAGTATATATGAAAATTCAGTTTATTTCCTGTGATGTTAAATTACATTTTCAGCATCATTACTACAGGCTTCAGAGTCGCATGGTCCTTCAGAAATCATTCTAATATGCAGATTTTCTGTTTTCTTTTTTACTATTTATTATTTTACTATTTTAATGCTATCAAATGATTTGTCGGGATTAATCACATCCAAATACAAATTTTTGTTGATGTACAATATGTGTGTGTGTGTATACATAAATACACACACATGCATGTATATATTTCAAAATATTTATTTTGATATATTTAATAATATTCCAAATTTCCAAATAATATAAATATAGACATGTAAATGTTTTTAAAATATATATTGTGTGTTTATATACATAAGTACACAGAATCCATTTATACATTTATTATGCAAACAAAAACTTTTATTTTGCATGCGATTAATTGTTTGTTTTTATTATTATTATTATTAATATTATTATTTTAGTAAATAGCACATTTTAGCTGGTTATTTATTTATTTATTTTGTGAAAACAGTGATACTTTTTTTCTGAATTTATTTATTATTTTTGTGGTGAAAATAAATATTGTCTATTTACTGGCTTTTGTTTTACAACCGTTTAGTACATCATTGTGTTATTCAGAATACTGAATAAAAGTTATTTTTATTTATATATTTATTTATTTTTTACTGACAACTACAGTTGATACAGCATTAACTGGTCGTGCATTTACAGTAATTTTTAGTAGTGTCACGATACAAACATTTAAGTAGCACAGTAAGCACTGAAAGCTTTTACATAGAAAAATATATGACTCTTTATTATCACAGCAAAAACTAATATGCTAGAATGTATTAAATTGTATTTTTAAATATTAAAATGCAGACTGTAGCAGTGCTCAAATACACGTAAATATTCTAGCATTCGATCTAAAAACAAACAAGAAAAATTTGCATTCTTCTAAAAGTAACTGTAGCTTAAGATCTGCTAGTTCTGTTCTTTCATATTATCTCGTGCACAAATTATGATGCAGCCCGCGTTCCACATCCCAAAGAGATCTTCATCTACCTCAAAGATCACTGCAGGAAGGTTATGGATTCACTTCTTCCTCTGATATGCTTTGCTTTTATGATAATCTATATACTGTATGCTAGAGTGTCTTAGGACTGATAATGCTGCAGTAAAGCAAACTGGAGCCTCAGTTTGATCTGAAATCTCCCTCAGGTTCAGCCAGTATTATACGCCCTGCATGTTTAGACCTGTCTGTCCCGCAGGACACACTAGCACAGCATTAATATGAGAAGCATACTGAACATTTATACAAGTAATGACGCACAATATCAGTCACAACCGTTCAGAGATTTTCATGTGGACTTGAGTCTGTCAGCAGAGGTCTTTGAATCTCAAGGCAGTTTGTATGAAAAGGTAATTGCTGTTCTGACTGCTTGACAGGTGTCTCGTGTGTATAAAGCTGTCTGTTTCTCTCTAATGCTTTGGTGTTGTTCGTTGCGTGTTGCTGGTCCTGTAGTTTGAGCAAATATTTGCTAAACGTCAAAGATTTCATATTATGTGCAGTGCAACAAAATTCAGTCACTAAAAAATGATACTTAATTAAATATTTTAAATTTGATTATTTTAATATTTTTTTATTAACTTAATATTTAAAAAATATTTTTATTTTAAATTAAATAATTTTTTTTTATTTTTATTTATTTTTTTATTGCACATTTACAATGAACTATTTGTGTTTTCTCATTTGTTGCTACTATTTTTTTTCTGTTTTATTTATTTAAAATAGAACCAAAGTACTGTAATGTTTAAATATGTATTGAACATTTACTATAGAAAGCTGCTTTTCATGTTTTTATTTGCTTCAGAAATAAAATGTATACTTTTGTTAATTGCACTTTATTGAAACTATAACAAAAACAACCCAGACTAAATCCTGGAAGTGAAGCACTATTATTGATTTCTACAGTTCATAGGGTTTTATAGCAGTTTTATTCTCCACCAGGCAACAGTTGCATCAAAGTTAGTGAGTAAATCTGATACTAATAATGACATCTAGAGTAGGGATGTGAGTTATTTAACTCATGAGAATGATGTGAGGAGGACAGAAATCATAATGTGTGTATTTGCATTTTCTCGATTTATCTCGATTTATTCTATAACAGCAGGAAGAGCAACCTCTGAAAGAAAATCCCTCAGACAGCTGTGTGTGTGTGTTTCTGATGAAGCGCTGTGATGGTAATGAGCAGATAAAGTTGAGCTCAGTCGGTGTGACTGATAACGGCTGATTACTCTCTGACACAGCGCAAGAGAGTGAGAAAACGCAGGAGGAGGAGAGAGAGGAGGGCTGGGAGGAACGACGCTAATGAAATGAAAAATTAGCCACACTCGTTATTTACGGCTTCTGTGTTTAATTGCAGTTTGAGAACGAGATCATCACCAAGCTGGATCATGAGGTGGAAGGCGGTCGAGGAGATGAACAGTACAAAATCCTCTTCCAGAAGATGTAAGTGAAGATCTTACACACACACACACACAAACACACACACTGATATTGATATCATTTCTACATGATGCTGCAACAATTTGTGAAATTAGACCACCCCAAATAATCAAAACGACCTAATTAAATTGGATTATTATACATATATAATATTAAAAATGCGTTCAGATTTATGTCATTTATTTTCTATTTATTTAAAATAATGATCAAACATTATATGTGTGTGTGTGTACATATATTACAAAAGCTGCATAAAAATAATGATTATATGCATGTATTATTCAGTAAAAACAAACCAATTCTCACATTCCCAACTCGTCACATTTTGACGCTTGGTCAAGACCCTTTTGTGTTGCTTTCTGAAGCTCAAGGTACCCCTTTTTAGTCACTTTTCGACATGAAGGGTCCTCCACTGTTTTCAGTTGTTTGGCTTAATGTAATGGTTTGCATGCATAAATACATTTATACATTATTTTTGTTTTACTTTTATTGGAGCCCCAAACCCCACCCCTACCCTAAACCTACCCCCCTCCGAACAATATAAACACACACACAGGCAAACACAGTCACAGGTATTCATTGCACAAACGAATCATAACCAAGCAGAATAAATGCATTACACACAAGTCGTGTCACATTCTAAGTCTTCTGAAGCCATACAAAGTCTTCATGTGAAGAAGAGAGTAAAACACAAGGTTTTAATCACTAAAAATGATCCTGCGCCGTTCACGCACTAACATCTCATTCAGAAAACATACTCCCATCTGGTAGCATGATGCAATTGATCACGAGACGCACAAGAGCCAATAGTGTTTCACAGCCAATGTTGACGTAATGATTCTTGTAGTATCCGTACATTGGAAGATGCATCAATTAATGCATCAATGGAACATGCACAACTGTAAACCAATATCATGATGTCACTCGTCAGCTAGCTCATTTTGTTTAGGAACTGTACACTGTATCATGTTAACTAATACTAAATCATAAGGAGTTTGTGGACATAAAAATAGAGCATGAAATCAGTTTGCATACGGTGTCTTCCTGAATTAATGTATATGTGTCTGTGATAGTCTTTTGGAGCACTGCAGAAAGCACAAGTATCTGGCTAAGTCGGGCGAGACCTTCGTTACTCTGGTCGTTCGTCTGTTGGAGAGACTTCTGGACTACAGGACCATCATGCACGACGAGAACAAGGAGAACCGCATGAGCTGCACAGTGAACGTGCTGGTGAGGAGAACATCAATGTTTCCCAATGCATCTTCACTCCTGTAAATGCATCTATTTCCTGGCGGAGCGCGCTGTAAGTGGAGTGTGTAGGCGTCCTGATTTCATCAGCTGCTTTGTAACTTTATAATTGGCTCATACTCTTTATACATGCCCATGAGCATTAATGCTATGGCTTTCTTCAAACGTAGCATCAGTGAAGAACTTGATACTGCATATCAAAAGCAATCTGTGGCTGAAACAATGCATGTGACTAGGCTTGGTTTGTGTGATTGACTGCTCACTCACACACTCCAGTTTTAAAAGTAACCGGAACGTTTATTTGTTAGCAGGATGTACTGAGACACGAATGCACATTAAATCCGAAGGTGCTGTTGGAGTCCTCATGTGTTAAACATGACTCTCATATCGGTGTGTAGAGCAGCACAATGCACAAGGACAGAAGAGGTCTCAAGGATGATGATGGATTCTTCTAGAGCGCATTATCTCTGAAACACAGATTTGTTGGTTTTTGTGAGCTGAGGTCAGGGTGTGTTTAGAATGAATATGTGACCTTGTGCCTGTTTCCCTTGCAGAATTTCTATAAGGAGATCGAGAGAGAAGAGATGTACATCAGGTGAGCGGCTTTGTGTGTGGGAGAACATGGAAAAATAGAAGAAGAGAAGAAAAAATGATTTAACATGACAATTCCAGATATAGGTCAAGACGTGGAAGGAAGGAAAATAATGCTTTAGTACAGCAAGGACACACACAAGTGACAGTAAATAATGTAAAAAACTAAACACCATAAGTACAATGTATATAGTTTCCTGTCACTTTGGCTCAATTTAATGTGTCCACAAAACAACAATTTTATTTTAAAGACACTAACAAACAATTACTAAAACCATGTTAACTATTTACAAAGTTAGATATTAATAATAACTATTAATCTCCAAGGTTTATATATATATATATATATATATATATATATATATATATATATAGTCTTTTTATATTTAGATTAAAAAAGCACTATTAAATTCAGTAAATGCATTGAATGAATTATTGCAATATGTAACGTGGTGAACAGGGTTTTACTCGAATCGCATACAGCTGATGTCTCTACAGATCAAGATAGGAATCTGAAAATGTCGCCTTTAAGAAACTTAAGAATAGGGAACAAAAGTTTTTTGTTGCTGTGAAGTTCATCTGAAGTTTGTAGCTGCTCTGAGCTGGTGGCCTTTGTGAGCTTGTTGTTAAAGCTTTTACATTTTTTTTTTGTTACAGCGTTTGTGTTCGGATTGTAAATGTCATTTTGTGTATGTGTGTGTGTGTAGGTACCTGTATAAGCTGTGTGACCTGCATAAGGAGTGTGATAACTACACCGAGGCCGGATACACCCTACTGCTGCACGCTAAACTCCTCAAGGTAACGCCACTCGTGTTTAACTGAATGGAGACAGTCTTTACTTTTGAAGATGTCTCCAGTAAACATGTTGCATTGATTCATACTCATGCCAGTTAATAAGGGTTCGGCGTACATGGGATCACACGCTCATTCGACGGCCAGGGTTTACAGTAGCAGGTAGCATTTAATTGGAAATCTCGCTGTTGAAAGCTCAGACCGGAATAATTCAAGCACATTTCCATTTCTGAGTGCTGAAGTTGCACATAAGGATGTTTTCCCCATTTGACATTTAGAAAGTCACCTCAAGTGCAGATTCAAGAACACATCTCGGGTAGAAAGACACTTAAACTTTGCCAAATACATGATTGCTGTTTTTACACCGCTTTAAGTATTACAATTCATTAGCATTTAGTATAAAACCAATCAAACTTAAAGTATTAAATGTAATACCCAATTATTAAGTTATTTACTTAATTCATCCAGAATTGCTTAACATACAGGTGTCCTTTTTGTCTTGCATTTATTTGCACAGTGACTTGTTGCTGATCTTTTTTTTTTTCCCCATAATAGTTCCCCCAAAAATGAAAATATGCTTAAAATGTATTCACCCTCAGGCCTTCCAACATGTAAATGGGTTTGTTTCATTGTCCATTTGGGAGAAATAGCCTTACATCTCTTGCTCAGCAATGGATGCTCTGCAGTGAATGGGTGCCGTCAGAATGAGAGTCCAAACAGCTGATAAAAACATCACGCAACACTCCAGTCCATCAATTAACATCTTTTGAGGTGAAAAGCTAAAGAAACAAATCCTTAAGACATTTCAGCATTAACATTTATTTAACATATTCTGATGTTTTTATCAGCTGTTTGGACTCTCATTCTGACGGCACCCATTCACTGCAGAGTCTCCATTGCTGAGCACGTCTTGTAATATTACATTCTTCCAAATCCATTCTGATAAGAAAACAGGATGGCCTGAGTAAATTTTCAATAAATTGTCATTTTTTAGGTCAGCTATTCTTTCAAGCATACAGCTTCTGTCAAAGCAGCATCATATACAGATTACAAAACAATAAGCTTGTCATGACAAATGCAAAGCTCCGGTGCACCATGTTAATTTGCACATTTACTTAGCCTAAAACAGAATCTCACCTAAAACATTAACATTATATTATGAGGCTGCTTTGAAAGCACTACTGTGTCCTTGAGGAAATGCAGATTTGTTCTGGTGAATCTTGGGAGTTAGTCTTGATAAGTGACATTAACTGTTAGTTGAGCAAATGGATTAATATGTAGATTGGCTTGCTATTTAATCACATCTGCGTTCGGGCTCAGTGTGTGTTCTGTAGTGAATCTCAGATTCGTTTAGGGCTTTACAGGAGTAATTGGATGAGGGAATCGGCTGTCACAGTGAGTGAGGGAACACCACGTTCTCTCGAACCCACGCAGCTTCTTTTCATAAATAGTGCACACAAGAGCAACGCTCCCACGTGCACACACTTACACACACCTTGTGTTAAATACACTGTTCATGCATTTACAAACACCAAACCTGGGTTTATTTGCAAAAACATTGTTTAATTATGTTATCGTGTTTTTATTGTGTTTTTTGTTAGTAAGCTGTTTATTTTTTAGCACAACTGCAGTTTGATTGGGATTAATTGGCATGCTCAATAAACAAAAACATGATTTATTTTTAATTGTTAAAAGCAAAGTTATGTTTTTGCAACTGAACTCTTCATATGAAATAATTATATGTATATATGTATACAGATGGTAGAGTAGAATGAGCATAAGTGTGTTGAGCGAATTACTCATTTTTCCATTCCCCTTCACGACATTGATGCACTTTCCTGAGGTGCTTGACCCCCGCTGTTGCACAAAGCTCCATGAAATGTCAATTACATTTACACTACAGTGAATCATTCCTGACAGAGCCTTTAGCACTATGCAGTAGCTCAACGTGACAGCCAATAGCTGTGGCCCATAGGGGAGTCAGCTGACCCGCTCCAGCCAATCAGATCGCTCGTTTTCCTGTGTGTGTGTTTTTACTCCACAGGGGCTTTGAACTGAGCGGTCAGCAAAAAACCAAGAGTTCTTAATCTGCACAGTTTCTCCCTATAATCACTTGTTTACAGGATCAGGCAGCATCTGTAATGAATATTACAGTGTGGCCACATAAATCAGCGTTATCAGATGGGCTCTCGATGCCGGCACAGAAATACGGCCAAAACCTTTTCAATTCTAAGCACAACAAAATTAATATAGCCAGCAGCTGTGATCTGAAAGCGACCGCACTGCTTTATATGTGCGCGTGTGTTTGTGCACCTGCATATTGCAGATTTTTGTTTATTGTTCAGTGGGGTTGTATTATTTTTTGTTTCTTTCATTTTGTTGTTTTTCCCTGTGGTCCTCTTATAATGCTTATAATAAAGTTTCTGGCTCTAAAACAGTTTTTCATGACCACTTTCTCTGCATCTCTGAATATGGGCTTTTTATACAGCGTTGCGTTGATGCTTTCTGTGAAGCGATCTGAAATGTGTTTAGATCAGACCAAGTCAGCAAGGATCTCTAACACCTTCATTATCTCACCTTGACTGGACAAACCAGGTTTTTTAATGAATAATGTATATTTGTGGGCGGTTGTATTAATAAATTCACATATTGTAACTTCGATTGATGTTTTTGTCTCCTGCGTGGTTAGTTCTGAGTTACATTAGGTTTTCATCATGTAATGAACTTGATTTCAAGAGATGGAGGAAATTTTAATTATACAACCCTTTTAAGTTTGATGTTGACTTCTTCTTGTATTTTTGTGTGCAGTGGATAAATATGGATGAGATCTAATAGGGAGCTCAGCGGTGGGTCATGGGAGGGTTAATGCGGTGTATTTGAGGAGTGTAATCGTGCTGTGTATTTTTTTAAAGTGGTCTGAAGAGGCCTGTGCCGCCCACCTGACGCAGAGAGACGGATACCAGGCGAACACTCAGTGTCAACTCAAAGACCAGCTGTACCAGGAGATCATCAATTACTTCGACAAGGGCAAGGTAACGACTACTATGTTGTTATAGTCAAGTTGACCTGTAACTAACTTCCAAGTAAAGCATCAGTTTTCAGAACAGTGCCACTTTTAGCTGTAATGTTTCAACTAACAGTGACCTTGTGAGCTGCAGTAATCAAACATATTCTACTTAATTGTCCCTCTCGACTGCGTGTTCCTTTGGGAAGTTTTTAGTTTTTGGAAAGCTGAATTGATCTGATGGTTTATTTCTAGGAATTGATTAAAAAAACGAAAACAATTCAGAGGTTCATTTGAGTCCTGACTAATTTATGTTCCCTGAAGTCTCTGTGTGTCATTCTCTTCCTTTTTTTTTTTTTTGGTGAAATAATAATCTAATTAAATGCAGTTGATCATCAGCGTATAAAGGAAGTTTATTCTTATAGAAACTCTTATAGATACTACCACTCTCCGAATCGTGATCATCACTGTTTTATATTTTCTCACATATATATATGAATGTGTGTGTGTGTGTGTATATATATATGAATGTGTGTGTGTGTATATATATATATATATATATATATATATATATATATATATATATATCTGTGTGTGTGTGTATATATATATATATATGT
>JAUCMT010000021.1:15967954-15983028 GCA_032357475.1 Enteromius thamalakanensis | reverse complement strand
ATATGTATATATTTATGTATATATATATATATATATATATATATATATATATATATATGTATATGTGTGTGTGTGTGTATATATATATGTATATATATATATATATGTTTTTATTACAATTATTTTTTAATCAGGGCTGTTACATTAATCAAATTATTATAGGTTTACTATCTGAATTGTCTTTCATATAAGCCTGTTTTCTGTGTCACCTCCTACCAGCTTCATCATGTAGTGCATCAGTGCTGTTATAGAGACTCATTACCTATCCTCACTAACAAAAACATGCCAATCAATACTTCATTTAATGTATTTAAAAAAAAAAACGTTTATTATCGTTCTAATAATATTATACCTCATATAAAATAAAAAACAAAGTTACAGCATAGTTTTAATATATTTTAAGATTGTGATTTGTAATTGTACTAATGCTACTTAATGATAATTTAATTAATAAATATTTTTTTTAATGCCAATATGTTTTTGCTTTTTGGAAATCATGTTTGATAAACTAGCCATGAGCATGTGTTTTTTTTTTAAGTACTTTTTATATTTATTTTTGTGTGTGTGTGTATATGTGTGTGTGTGTGTGTGTGTATACAGTATATATATATATATATATATATACACACATATGCACTTTTTTCTTCATTTCTATTGTATTTGGTGTGGAAAACCTTAACTTGAAAAATGATGTAAAAAAAACTGAGTGAAAGTTTCCACAGCTGTGTTTGGGGTGAATGTGAGTATTTGTAACTGTGACAGACATTCCCAAACACACTGCAAAGAATCACACCTTTCCTGCGGTCTGAACAGATGTGCTGGGATATTTGACAGGAGAATGCTGGGAGTCCTTAGTTGGGAATGAGAGACAGGGACAAAAGAGCACAAAAGACAGGTAGAGAAAGAGAGAGAACACATGAGAGAAAGATAGTTGCTGTAGCTGGCAGTTATTGATCGCTGCGCTCTGTCAGGGTGCTAGAATTAGCAGCAAAGCTTTCTATACAGTGTGTGAAAAACTGAGAACATGATCTTTGCTACCTATATCTGTTTCAAGGACAGCACAGGACAGGAGGAGGATAAGAAAGATATGAGCAGTTCATAATCACATCTTTATGAGATTCACACAAAAAGAGGCGAAGACTGCAATGAGAATCAGCAGAAACATACCGACGCTTGGCCTGAAATCTACTGTTACATCGCTGAGATGTTGTGTGGTCGAACTCTTAAACGGATACATTGTAGCGGCTGGTCACTGCTAACCTGATTCCCTGGGAGGATGTCTCTGAGTCAACATCTGACCGAACCCTTGAGCCCTTGTTATTCTTAATTTTGACATTGATTTTATTTTTTATACCAAACATGTATATCGGTTCAAATTATTAATTATCGGTCTACTTGGTCTTTAATAATTGGTATCGGCATCGGTCCTATAAACACGCATTGGTCGATCCCTATTAAGGGTAGGTTTAGGTGTAGAGATATGGTCAAGACTATATTTTTTAATTAAAATGTTGTTGATCTAGGGACACATAGTACTTGGCAAAGGCCACATATTGTGACTCATTTCACACCGATAGAGGTTAGCCAATCACAACAAAGGTCATTCAGTGTCAGGAAGAGGGGAAAAATGATCATAAAATCCATATCATGTCTATTTTGCCTCAAGAAAGTGTTTTTAAAGAGCTGATGAAATGTCCTGGTGTTGTTTCAGCCTCCCGTGACGGACGAGCGTCGTGGCAGTCGACCGCGTTCAATGGTTCGCTCCTTCACCATGCCATCGTCTCAGAGACCGCTGTCTGTCGCGTCTGTGACCTCCATATCATCAGACAACTCTCCCTCCAGACCGGGATCAGACGGGTACACACACACATCCACACTACTGCTGGAGCAATATATCTGACAGTAAAGACTATAATGTATAATAATGTATAATGTAAATACATCCTGTTTTTTATCATTCCTGAACAAAAATATGATTTCAACACTGAAAATCAAAAATGTTTAATGAGCAGCATATTAGAATGATTTTTGAGACATCATGTGACCATATGAGTAATGATCCTGAAAATTCGGCATTGATCAAAGACATAAATTACATTCGAAAAATGTATTTATATAGAAAAGTCAAATATTTTAAGTAATAATATTTAATAGATGTCAAAAGAGATGTCTTTTAAAAATCGCACTAGTCCCTAAACCTTTATACCTTTAAACATTTATGGTGTTTTTATTTAATTTTATGTAATATATAGGTTGTTGTTATATATATAACTTAATAAACTAAACATAACATTTTAAAATAACTATATTGATATTTAAACACAAAATTACATTTTAAACACACATTAAAATTTAAAAGCCAATTAAGAAGCAAAAACAATAATAATAATAAATATTAAAATCAAAACAAAGAACATGAAAAACTTAAAAAACAAAATATTAACTATTTAAGCTAAATAAATATTTTAAATATTTAAGCTAAAATTAAAAACAGAAAACTTAAAAAGAAAAAATAATAACTAGAATAATATAAACTAGAATGATATTAAAAATCAAGCCCGTAGTTGAAATAAAACACCCTTTAGGAGTCAAATCTGTGTCAAAACGGTTTAACAAACAAAATGTAAAATGTTGAATAATTTAGATAATGATAAATCTCTCAGCATCGGTCAGTGGAAAAGCCACATTAGAGCAGGACTGATTAAGACCTCTATATTGAGCAGGCTGGATTGCTGACAGTGATTTATTTTCTTCTTACAAGCGTTACAGAAGGACTAGCACAGAACACTTCCTCGGTTAGAGTGACTTTTTTCGATTCTGTCCTTTGTCATTTCTCTCAGCAGGCGGTCTGTTCTCATTCACGCTTCCGGCCGTAATGCACCGAATCACCTGCTGTTTCTCCAAGAACATCATCTTCTTTCACTTTAAAACGTTCCATCAGTCCAGACAGAATCCGATGGGTTTTATATGTGTAAAATCTGGGTGTATCGCCGCCTTAAGGGTTAATTAGTGCGTGTTTGAAGAGAGTGATTCTATCAGCGATGCCCTCTGCTGCTGTTTAATTGTGAAGGGCAGCACTTCACAAGAGCTTTCATTTGATTAGTTAATCCATCTCATTAAAGCGCTTTGATTCGCTTGAGCCCGACATTCTGATTATGAGAGTCAGAGATTCTGCTTGGCTTTTTGGTTGCTTCCCGCTGCACAAAACCGCCTGGGAGTCTCATCCTCGGCCAGGTCAGCAGATACCAAACGCTCTTTAATGCAGAGATTCTGTCGTTTGCATGGATGATGTATGATTTCTTTTTAAGAAACTAGTTTGTTCTGAGCTCTGGACCTGAAATCCAATACTGATGACACAGCTGTCTGGGTTCACATACGCTTGTGCTAACAAATACCCTTTCTGTGGTTTTCATTTACTTTATGAAACGGCACAGGATGGAGCCGGCTTGAGAGCGTTTCGACGTTCATCAATCATGTGCTTTTTTTGGTTTCCTGTGATTTATTAAAGAGCGTTATTGGGGATTGTGTTGATTTAAATGTTATTGGGGTATCATTAGCGTTATGGCATAATATTTTCTCAAAAATATGAAAATGATTTATGTATTTTGATGCATCAGTAAGATTGGGTTAAATCATAAACAGACTTGTTTTTTTAAACAGCTTAGTTTAGAGCTCTCATAGCACTATAATACTTCTTGATATTGTTTTATTATTACAGATGGGAAACAAAATATCAAAATGTTTTTCAAAAAAAAAAAAACACTAAATATTTTTGACCTTTACTTTTGCATTTTAATAGTTACAATTTATTTGTAATGTATGTTGTATTTCCTTATTTTAATGACTGTTTTAAATTAAAAACATTTTTCTTCAGTTTAATTAAAACAAAATATGCATTTTATATAAAAAAATTATAAATAATTATTTCAAACAAAGACATAATGCAAAAAACTTAAATATATATAGTAATATATATTATATAGTGAATATATATAAATATATATATAAAATCCAATTGCAAATGAAAAATTTTTTTTTTTCTTTTTTTTATTAAAAATTCAAAGATTAATATTTTTATCCTATTTATTTTTATTTAAATGTTAAATTGTATGTATTATATATTCTCTGTTTATATAATATAATTTATTTTTTATTAATATATTTATTTTTGGTGATGCCTGTAAAAAAATAACTAATTTATTAACCAAGACAGCAAGATAACATCTCTCAGATACAATGTTATAAAAATACAATGTGTCATTTTCAATTAGCTGATACAGTTGGTTGCCATGACACTTACACCAGAAATGTGCTTTTGAGTTTACAGTTGGAGCTAAATGTCAAATGAGTGCTAATATTTGCTCAAGACTTCATAAGAGACTTCTCTGCGATATTAAACAGCCCAGAAGTCTCATCCAATAAAACACAGCCGCCGCTCGATTATCTCCATCCTCCTCTCCTCATTTGATTCCTCTTCTCTCTTTCATCTTATAGATTTGCCTTGGAGCCTCTCTTACCAAAGAAGCTGCACTGTAAGTCTCAGGATAAACTGGATCGAGACGAACCTGAGAAAGACAGGAAGGAGAAAAAGAAAGAGAAGAGGAACAGCAAGCACCAGGAGCTGTTTGATAAGGAGCTGAAGACGGCTGATATCCCGCTGCAGCCCAGCGAGGCAGTCATTCTGTCAGAGACGGTGAGTGTCTGTCCACACCAACCACTTCGGCATCAAACACCAACTCACAAGCAGAAATAGAAAACAAAAAATACATTTGTATGAAAATAATTATTAAATTATTTTTCTTAAAAAAAAAACTTTTTTTGAGGCTGTGTGTGAAAATGAGGTCTGATTCTGCACGTGCACGTTCTTTGAACATGAAAATGTGCTCGAGCAGCTCTAGAACAAACAGCACGTAATAAGAATAAATTGACCCGCTCAGAGCCTCTCTGACATCACCAGCTAATGTGGCATCGTGAGGAAAGCACGTAACCTCGCATTTCTGAATAAAGAACAACTAGCGCACATAATTACTCAGACCCAGACCTTCTGCATAGTTTGTCTTTTATAAATCATCATAATGACCTTGACCCTTTCTATAGGCCGCTGACCTCTGCAATTCACAGTCAGACGATAAAGCAAGAGCTGAAATCAGATTTACTGCTCGATTAATCTGTCATGTTGATAACAAGCCCCGTCTGGCTCTTTTATTTTCTTTAACAATCTTTCTCTCTTTTTTATTGTTAATGTCTTTATCTGATGAAGGACAAAGAATATAAATGTGTTTGTGATTTTGTCATATTTGTAGTTATTTAGTTTTTCTATTCCAAATATATTCAAGTTTTTAAATGAGAAAATAAAATAGAAATGTATAAATAAGCATACGTCTGACAAATTAAATATCTTTATTAATGAATTATTTAAAAATTGAATGTATTTAATTTTTATTAATTTATATATAAATATATCTTTTTTTTGTATTTATTTTTTTTTATTTTTTCACTTTTTTTTATTTGTTTTGTTTTTTTGTTTTTTTTTGTGGTGGGCATAGATTAATTTTTTAATCTAGATTAATCATTAAAATGGCTCAGTTAAATTCTGCCGAAGGCATTCAGAAAATGTGTGCTACCTAAATAATGACTAAAAGTAAGTCTTTGAGAATGGGTGGTGCATTAAACCATTTTCATTTAACTCAGATCACACACTTTTAAAGTTCTTAATCACATTGCATCCAAGGGCACTTGTTTCTTAAAAAAAATTGTATGCCAATTCATGAACACGCTATCTTTGTAGACCATACCTGCATGGCTCCAGCAGTTTCTCTAGCTTTGCCAACTTCTCATATTCAGCATTTTTTGTGAGGGCCAGATTGTGCTTCTGCTGAAACCGGGGAAAGTCATCATAGCTTGCGTGGTATAGAGCCAGCTCCCAACCTAAACTTTGTGAATAGATTAACGGCGATATCACTCAATAGTCTTGCGTTAACACCAATAACGGCCCACCACTCATGTTTTTCTATATATATATATATACATAAATTATCTGATGCAAAAACAATCTTACTGTAAAAATATAATTTCAGTGATGTTTCTGAGTGGTAGTTGACACTGCAGAAGGGTTTATAAGTTTCACGTTTTTTTAAACTCTTATGATGTTAAAATAAAATTTTTCACGGTAGCATAAATGTTACTTCACTCAAATAATGTGCAAAACTAAAATAAAAAATAAAAAATTTAAATGCAAAATCCCAATGCAATAATACACCTGCTCACATTTGCACCGATATATTATGATGTCCCTTTGTAGAAGTTGTTTTGCAAACAAAAGCGTCAGCGAGTTCCAGGTGATACAACAGTGACTTATTTGAATCCGTCCCTTGAAGTTTATTCTACTGATTGAATATTAATGATGGTCATTTACAACTGTAATAATTCATATGCCTTCTAAATTATGCATTATATAAGCCTGTATGCTCATGTATTTTAATGTGTATTGTTTGAATGGCTGCTCTTTACTCTTTTTTCATTGTTTCCATCCATTTCAGTTTTAATTTCCGTGGCCACATTTTGAGCGGTCATCCTATTTAGTCTTCATTTATGTAAACCTTTCATTAGTTGGTTCCCAGAAAGCATGTAATGTGTATCTGTCATGTTTTCCTGTCTCCAGATCAGTCCGTTGAGGCCCCAGAGGCCGAAGAGTCAGGTGATCAACTTGCTGAGTGAGAAAAGACTGTCGGTGTCTCCGGGAGCCCCTGCCAACCCGTCTGCACCCAACGTCCCACCTCCCATCACGCCCCGGGCCAAACTGCATTTCAGCTTACTGTCTGGATCCAGTATGTCATACTTCACTCTGATCTGACACATTCCCCTACAGTTTTTTTTTTAAAACATGATGAAATTGGGCCAGTTTTACTACAGCAGTCTAAGATAAGGAAGCCCCGCCCACCTACAG
This sequence comes from Enteromius thamalakanensis, assembly GCA_032357475.1. Taxonomy (NCBI): domain Eukaryota; kingdom Metazoa; phylum Chordata; class Actinopteri; order Cypriniformes; family Cyprinidae; genus Enteromius; species Enteromius thamalakanensis. Next base: position 15,976,082 of record JAUCMT010000021.1, on the reverse strand, counting down.
GAGAAACTAGAACACTATTATAAAATATATATAAAATTGACCGTTTCGATTATTGATTCAGATTCGTTCGTAGCGGTTTTAAATTACTAAACAATTGCTTGGCAACCACTTCGTTTCAACAGCAGCTGTTTGTGCAGTTTATTTATTCATCATTGCACTTTATTTGTTTTATTCTGGAAACCTTACTATGTATATAGAATAACCGTTTAATAATAAGCTGTGTGTATGACGCTGTGGTTTACAGTGAATTTATAACAGCTCTGTTTCGCGTCATGCATAGCAATACCTCTTGAAATACCACAGCTTCAGCCATCCAAAGCTTAGATTTTGGCATCATTTGAATGAATGAAGCTAAAAGGGCGCTGTAAATATGAGAAATACAGCGTTGTGGTATCTAATCACACATCTGAACACCTGCGTGCCTGCAGCAGTCTGCATGTTTGAAATAATAATAAATAAAAGAGAACTCTCTTTGATCTGCTGAAATGCAGCAGAACTAGCTTTGGCATCACATATTATCCTCTGGGGTTGTTTTATCAACATCATTCATCATATTTTAGCTGTTGGAACAAATGGAGTTGTTGATAATTATCCAAGTCCTTGATGTACACAATCATTGAAAAGTTTGGGGTCGGTATTTGAAAGAAGACTCTTAGGCTCACCAATAAAACTGATTAAAAACAAAGTGAAAACTCAGTTCAAAAGAGCTGTTTTCTGTTTGAATAGTCTAGTTTGAAATGAAATCCATTCCTGTGATGCAATACTGACTATGTCCATAGTAAATAGAAGGCTAATAGAAAAAAAAATCCTTGTTACATACATACATATTATGTATGTTTACTGCTACTTTTATTTAATTCAATGCATTCTTGCTGAATAAGTCTTAAAAATAAATACTGAACCCCAAAACATTTGCATACTAATTATTTTAATATTAGCTTTTAAAAAGGATATCAGTTTATGACTTTATTCGAGGTGTAAAAAGTATACAGTACAAACTCTTAGCAATATTTTAGTTTCTATAAATAGCCATTTTTACTTCCTTTCTCACTCAGATAAATGAGTTTTTTATGTTATAACCTATTATGGATTTATTTATCCAGAAAAATGTTTAGTTTAAAGTTTAAAGAATTTTTTTTTTGTATTGTACTCCATCAAGTTGAATGCGTTAGTTATGATGATATTTTATTTATGATTATATGTTTTCGAATGCTTTATTTGTACCTGTCGTGTAACAGTCGCTGAATTTAAATGCAACCAAACGTTCTCCCGCCTTGAACCACATCCTCAAAATATGAGGCGTTTGCTGACGTCTTGAGCTTTGTCTGTTGCTGTAATGTGGTGACACACAAACATAACGCTGTGATGTGAAACGCAGGACTCTGGGAGGCTGCAGAGGTGTTAAATAACTCAGATGAAAGTGTGTCTGATCTGCTCTCCCGCTCACCGCTTGTGAAAACGTTAATGGATTCAGACTCTAGTGCGAGGCGTTTACTCTCCCGTGGGTTCAGAACGCTCTCTGAATTCTGAGTTTGCAGCGCATGTCGTCATCTGAGCTGGAATCAGTGAGCAGGCCTCCTAAAACAGCTCCTTTACTTTGGAATGGATTTTGGTGTGGAATGATTTAGGCACAGGTAAAAATGTCATGCATCGTCATGTTGCGATCTATCTTGCAGATCTAGAGCTGAATGGGACGGGTTATGGAGATAAGGGCGAGACTCCGCCCCCACTTCCTGTCAAGAGCAGCATGGGCGACTATGGAAACTTGATGGACAACTCAGACCTGGCCAGTCCGACCACGCCCCCTCCTCCTCTCCCACACCAGCGGGTAAAACACAGCGTCCACATCCGACCCTGTACCACAAAACCAGTCAGAAGTGTCTGCTAAACTGACATTTGCATTGTTGTGTGGTTTGTTAGGATAGGACGATGCTTAGCTGAGATCAGAAATCTGAGGCTTTAAAAACCACCAGTCCAGATAAAGTTCTTAGCAATGCACTTTACTATTTAAAAATGAAGTTTTCATATATTTATGGTAGAAAATCTGCTTAATATCTTCATAGAACATGATCTTTAATCAATATCCTAATTAGTTTTGGCATAAAACAAAAATCAATAATTTGGACCCATAAAATATATTCTTCAGACTGGTTTTGTGGTCCAGGGTCACACATGTATTTATGAAGATGCTTAATCTTTATTTCCATTATTTTTGCATGCTCATTACTGGTTAAACATCCCTGAAGAGATCCCTTCCTGTTGTTGGATGGTCAGTGTAGCGTTATGTTCAGGTGGTTTCAGCTGCGGTGATTGTCAGTTTAGGCTTTTGAAGCGTGTGAAGCGGTCAGGATGTGTGTGACAGTCAAACACAGCTTGACCAGAGCAGATGAAGGTGCCCTTGAACTGCCGCCCGTCTGAGTTTCTTTCTCTCTGCTGTACTTTAAAAAGAATCCCAGACGCTGTTTAATTAACCCATAGCCTGAACTTCTCTGCTGCTGCTGGAAGTTACCTCATATTACAGTGTTAAAGGGTAAAACGGCTTGAGGTTCTCTGCTGTGTAATGACAGGCTGTAAAATATTCTTTTATGGTACGCTTAATGTTCAAAGGCTTGGGGTGGGGATGATTTATAATAAAGTTGAGTTTTCAGAATTCTTCCAGCAATCATTTGAATATGCTAATTTAATGCAAAAGAGTCATTTCTTCAGTATTTTAGTGGAAACCCTAATCAGATTTTAAATGAAATTGATATCTTTTATAACACTGTACATGTTTTCACTGTTACTTTAAATTAATTTAAACATGTCATTTATTTATTAAAAAATATATATATGCCACAAACCCAAACATCGTTTTTTAGTAATATTAAATCTTTTTTTTTATTTAATCATTATACATATATATATCTTTATTTATTTGTATTATTTACTCTCTATCAGGTTGTTATTACTGCTTAATTGTTAATTTTTTTACAAAAAATATACGTATATCAAAAAGAACAAAATATCAATATTCTAAATATATTTAATATATATTTAGTTTAATGTTGCTTTCATATATCATTCCTATGAAGAGAGCAGATATCATGACAAAGACCTGAAGGGAAGCACTTTAGTAATGTAATGTGGAGTTTCGCCTGGAAGCTGCACCATTTGATCTCTCCAGTGACTCGTGTAATGAAGAATTAATGCTTAACTCAAGTGTTTTAAAAACTCCGTCTGTCTCTGTTTCTTGGTTTTTCCAGCACCTTCCGCCTCCATTACCCAGCAAGACCCCTCCTCCTCCGCCTCCGAAGACCACTCGCAAGCAGACCTCCATCGACTCGGGAATCGTCCAATAAGCCAGCAAAACAGAATAGTCAAGCAGAGACATCCGCGTAGGCCCTCTTCCAACGATTTTCCATCAACATGTCCCTGACAGTATGGCATGATGAATACCTCACCTCAGCCCCGCTCATAACGGCTGATTATTGTCCACTGCCGGATCGGCGCTCGCAGCCTGCACCCGAGTGACAATACAAGCTTAGAGACGCAGTCTATTTCACATCACTCCAGGCCTCAGACGCCTCGCCACATGACAGCAAATATAGATGCAGTGTAACCGGAGTCAGGGAATTCTGGGTGTTTTTGGCAGATGGTGCATGTTTAACTAAAACTCCACATGAGATGACTGGAGGGTTTTCTCTGTCTCATCGAGACACGTGACCAATTCAAACCACTTTGGTGTCACATAATCAAAGTTCCCTCTTTCCCCTATTTTTACCTGATGTTTTTATCCTCAATATATACACATTTATGTACAGAGGTTTGTATATATGATTTTATTTTATTGTTTTCTTGAAAGTAAATTTTATCCTTTTTTTGTATTCGCAGTTTATACAAATTGGCATTTTTATCCAAAAAGGGCTTGGTTTTCTAATAAGAGGGACAGTAAAGGTATTCTTCCATGTATCATTTATTGATTGTGTGGTGTTGTTTGTTCTCAAATGGAGTGAAAGCAACTAAAAGTCATTGTACCCATCAAGCATATAAACCACATAAAAGCATATCGATAACATTGACTGCTCCAAATCCACTACTGACTTCTGAATAAACTCAATGTATTTGTAAAGTGCCTCTTATTTGGTGCTAATTAATCCAGTGCCTTATAGATGTTTAGCAGCTATCAGACTAACATCATCCAGTAAGACCTCGGCTCTGTTTGTGTGATGTTACCTCCGCAAAACAAGGGGTTAAGTCTGAGGTGAGTTCATTAACTCGTTGCTTGAGACGGACTCAAAAGTTCAGGAATGGAGTATCCTTGAAAACTCAAAAGCTCCATTTTCCATTAGCTTTTTAGTACAATGTGGAGCTGAATGTCAGTGACACTGATTGGGAAAACTGGTGGACGTGTTTGCATCGTACAGACTGCCAGCTTTCACTTTACTAAAAAGGTTTTGAAAATAAAGCATTGCCTCATACATGCATAATCAATGCAGGATCATGTTTTGTATGTTCAAGGTCACTATTGCAGCTCATCCAGTCAGAATTACTGCTCTAGTCTCAATGAATTGGTCTGAGACATGCAGCATTCAACATCTAAAAATGGCAAATTGTGCAAAGCACACTGGGTTGGGTTTTGGTGTTTGGTTGTGACATGAATCATTCGTGTCAATTCATAAAGAACATTTGGGATTCTACAATAAATGTTTGCTTCTTTTGGAGGAATTTCAACATTGCATCTCTTGCTCTCAAATGAATGCTCTGCAGTGAATGGGTGCCGTCAGAATGAGAGTCCAAACAGCTGAAAATAACTTCTCAACACCATCAAAGTATTGTAAAGTCCAAAGACAAAGTTTGTAAGGAAAAATTTAACTTGTTTTAATTTCAAATTGCCGCTTCTAGCAAAAATGTGGGAAATATTGCTTTCTTCATTGAAGTCATCTGGCCTGATTCAGGTGAAAAATATGCACAGAGTGGAAAAAAATTTAAAACATCTAAACGAATAATTTGATGGATATTGATTTAAGAGGACACCAGAGGATTAATTTTTAATTGATTTATTTTTTTAAAGTCACTTATAGTTATTTAGTGTAATTTTACCAGAAGATCTAGAATTTTTATCATATGTTAATGTAAATTTTTTTTATAATATAACTTTATTTTTTAATCTAATTGTTATATGTGTAATTGTTTTTAAATGTAAATGGTATAAGATGCTGACATGGCGTTAAATGTATTTATACTACTACTATTATGGATTCTAGACTCACATTTTGGCCAAAACAATTTAAAGGTTTAAAGTTGAGAAGGTCTTGATGATGCGTTTGTTTCTTACAAACATGCAGCTTTCCACCTCACAAGATGTGAACTAATGGACTGAAGTGGTTATTGTGATGTATTGTGATGACGGCACCCATTCACTGCAGAGCATCCATCACTGAAGAAACAAACTCATCTGCACCTTGGTTGGCCTGAAGGAAAGTACATTTTAGTATTATTAAAATATTTGCAGGAATGACCTGTATGCGTTTATGTAAATGCGTGTTTGAGATGGTGCTGCTGGGTCACTGGGAACTGAAGAACGTGTGAAATTATAGAGGAGATAAACAGTCACAAAAACGTCCCACGGCGTCAGCCACGTCATGACATTAATACCCGACTGAGTCACTTTCCCACGCTACGCTATCAACATCTAACCTGATTAATCCAGCTGAAGATTCCCTTTGTAAGGAAAGGTCATATTCAGGCATTTCATGATCGAATTCAATCACAGTCTCCAGGCTGAGCTTCAGATAAGTAGCTTAGTTTTTCTTCAAAAGATAGATATATTTTTTTCTTAGTATCACTTTAGTCACACTGCTGTCAGAACTGAAATAAACACAAAGTTATATTTTATGCTTCATTGAGCAGTATAGCTGCATTCATTTAGCAGAATAAGTTTCCATGAGACAAATGACTTTGTTTATTCGAGGAAGCTGGGAAAATCTCCTGCTGGACTGTCAGTTGTTTTTCCTTCATGTTAATTACAGAATTATTGAGGCCTAATACAACAGCGGCAGCAAATTCAATTTAACTTTTCATTTAAACCAGAGGCGGAAAATAACTTAACTGCATAAATCCCAAATGTGTCTAAAACATCTCAGTGAGAACTAATGTGTTTTACTCCTTGGATAGTCCAGTCAACAAAAAAAACCGCACGTGTTTGCAAATTTTGAAGAAGTTGGCAACAGAAATATGGAGTATAGAAGTAGAATTGCGGATTAAATGGAATTATAAACCAAGAATATGGTTTATTTAATTTAATTTAATCATTTCAATGTAACCTTCAGTGTAATAATACAGCAATTTTATATTGTTAGGTTTCGTTTGACTCGATTCTCTAAATTGCTGGGGTATATTTATAACAAAAGTCAAAAATACATGTATAAGTCAAAATTTTAGATGTTCTTTAGTCAAAAATCATTAGGACGTTAAGATCATGTTCCATGAAGATATTTTGTCAATTTCCCATGGTAAATATATCAAAACCCAACTTTTTTTATTTTTAGTAATATGCATTGCTAAGAACTTCACTTGGAAATGTAATAATACAAATAAAAAAAAAAACTTATTTTCATTTAACTTTAAAATATCTGAAACTGAATTAAACTTAAAATTTAATTTACCAATAATGAAAAACTATTAAAAATGGCTAAAACATTATAATAATATAAATTATGTAAAATAATTATTTAAAAAATGCATTATTTAAATACAATAAATGTTAACTTAAAAACCTGTATTATTTCAGCAACCTTTATAATATTAATTTATTTTAAATTTATGTCAAACAAAAAAATTAAATAAAGATTTAAAAATGCAACGCAATTACTAACACTTTATCTAAAATGAAAATGAAAAATTTGATACCAGCTATAATAACACTTGGCAGTAAGCAATCATGTTTTCTCCTTCCAAAGCCAGTGATTGTACAGAATGTGTTATTCTGTTTGTTTCAGTCTCTTTCAGAGGGTAAATGCTCATGTCATTCATAGACAGCTCTTATGTTACTCTTTTTAGATCCTGGAGGCTCAGATGTTGACCGAATCTTATGCCTGACATTCATTTCCATTCATCCTGAGAAATCTTTTGCACCTCGTATTAAGTGCGTCACATCACGGGTGATGAAACACACACCTTGCGAGAAAAGATGATTGCATTTGCTTAAGCAATTTACAAATCCAGCGGTGAAATAAACGTAGAGAACAAACCCGGTGTCATTGCTGAAATAACATCTCTGGTCAGGAAATCGATAACAGGCCGTAAGTCAGTGTGAAATAATGTTCTGCCATGGCAGATTGAGTATGCTACTGCGTAATGTATTGCCTTCACTTTTGATTGACAATAAACTATAATTGTAATGCAAAAGTAAAGCTTAGGCCAAAGCTGTCCGCTAACCATCTCAGACGGGGAGCCGTATAAACGTCTTGTTAACGGCAGATGCTTTGATTCTCCTTTATTCAAATTCTTTTGCTGTTTTCTATGAATCACTTTGTGGTGGTCTGATTTTAATGTAACTGATATATATATTCATACAGGAGGGGCCGAAGGCTAAATTGAATCCATATTTCACTGTGATTGTGTTTGGTCTCTGCGGTGCGGTCTATCACAGTCAGCTCTGATTGGAGAGGAGCATCCTCCATTGAAGCTCATCTGCAGCGTTCCCATAAACCACCTCTGTCTATAATACATACACACCAAACGTCTGGTTTGTGTAATTCTGCGATGTATTTAGGTGAGCTGGGGGATATTTATAGCAAAAGCCAAAAGATATAGTATGGGTCAAAATTCCTGATTGTCTTTTATGCCAAAAATCTGAAGGACATAAAGATCATGTTCCTTGAAAATATTTAGTGAGTTTCCTACTGTACATCATCATTTTTAACTAGTAATATGAAATGCTAACAACTTCATTTGGACAACTTCAAAGGTGATTTTCTCAGTATTGAGATACTTTTGCACCCACAGACTCCAGATTTTCAAATAGTTGTATCTTGGCTAAATATTGCCCTAACCTAATAAATCATACATCAATAGACCCATTTACTGTTTGTACACAATGATGACGTAGCAACGTATGCGCGCGCATATTGGCAACGGAAGTATAGCG
>JAUCMT010000021.1:15891099-15909277 GCA_032357475.1 Enteromius thamalakanensis | reverse complement strand
ATATTTCTCCCCTCTGGTCATTGGCGTAAAATAGGTTTTATTTTATTATATTTATTAATTTGTAAAAAAAAAAATTGCATTTGAGACAGAAATATTTAAAAATTAACATACACAAAAAGTTTGACCACTCAACCATATCCTAGTATTTCTTTTTTTAAAATGATTAAGTATCTCAGTTTTTTTCACTCTTTTGGTTCAGCTCGAATCTTTAATGCTTATCACTAGAATGATCTCGACGCCAGATTGATGCATATTGGATGAAGTTAATTGAGGAGAAGTGTGACAGTGGGAGGGGTTGCCAACCATCAGTTCATTCACTCCATGATCCCTGGACAGGTTAAATACCCCTCCCCTGACGCGCACTCGGGCACTCTCTAGTAAACCCTCAGAGACGAGCACACCCAGCGGGTCTGAACGGCGAAACTCATGTTTCTGGAGGGAGAACGGATTATGAACGCGTTCGGCCAGCAGCCGTCGAGCCAGCAGACCAGTCCCCTCCAGCACCCCAACGCGCAGGACATCCTGGACATGACCGTGTACTGCGATACCAACTTCAGCATGTACCAACAGAACCTCCACCATCACCACCACCACCACGCGCAGAGGCCACCTGCGCATCCTTCCAGCTACGGACTCGGCGAATACACCTCAGCCACAGCCAACCCGTACCTGTGGATGAACAGCCCAGGTATCACCTCATCCCCCTATCTCTCAGGTCCGAACGGAGGCTCTTACATTCAGTCAGGATTTGGGTCGAACCAGCGGCAGTTTCTTCCTCCTCCCACCGGCTTCGGTAGCGCGGATCTCGGTTGGCTGTCCATTTCAAGTCAGCAAGAACTTTTCAAGATGGTTAGACCGCCTTACTCCTACTCAGCGCTGATCGCGATGGCTATCCAGAACGCACAGGATAAGAAACTGACGCTCAGTCAGATTTATCAGTATGTGGCGGACAACTTTCCTTTTTATAAGAAAAGCAAAGCCGGGTGGCAGAACTCCATAAGACACAATCTGTCCTTAAACGATTGCTTCAAGAAAGTCGCGCGAGATGAGGATGACCCTGGTAAGTTTGAATGCTCTTTATTCAAAAATTCGAATAGTTTGGCTTGCTAGATTTTAGTGCAATGCTAACTTGCTTTCTCGTTTGTTTGGTTTAAAGGGAAAGGAAATTACTGGACTTTGGATCCCAACTGCGAGAAAATGTTCGATAACGGCAACTTCAGAAGGAAGAGGAAGAGACGAGCTGACGGAAACGCCAGTAGTCTGTCGGTAAAGTCCGAGGACGCGCTCAAATTGGCGGACACGGCGAGTCTGATGAGCGCGTCCCCGCAGAGCCTCCAGAACTCTCCGACACCAAGCGAACCCAAATCGTCCCCCTCACCCTCCGCAGAGCACAGCCCGTGTTTTAACAACTTTATCGGTAACATGAACTCGATAATGGCTGGAAACGGCAACGGCGTCAGAAGCAGAGACGTCAGTTCTGGACACTTAGGGGATTTTACGCACGGCATGTCTGGACATGAAATTGCCCCCCCAACAGAACCAGGCCATCTCAACACCAACAGACTGAACTACTACTCAGCGTCCCATAACAACAGTGGCTTGATCAACTCGCTCTCCAACCATTTCAGTGTCAACAACCTCATATACAACCGGGACGGAACAGAAGTTTAGAGTTTGTCAGCCTCTAATGTGCTCTGTGAGTACATGGACAATATGTTCTTACATTAGACTGCATACACGCTCACCTCAGTCACATGTTTCATTTTCATTCTGTCTGGTGTTTTGGGATGCTTCAGCAAGTGCTTTCATCAATTACATTTATTCTGCTATGAATAAATAGTAACCCTGCACCAAACTGTGATACTTAACAAGTCCACACTTGTCTATTTCCTAGGCCACCATAACAAGTGCCTTCAGTTTTTTGTAGAACAAATGTAGATATATTTTATTTAAATGGAATGTTTTTGATTTGTAAATAAACGTGCATATATCTGAAATGTCTGCAGCTTCGATTTCTGTTTGTTTGCTGTTTATGATGTTTTCCCATTATCTGCTCAATGGCACAACAAACACAAACACCTAGCGCATCTCAGTGTGTTCCCACGCGATCAGCGGGTGGCCGCAGAGATGCACAAAACTTTAACAGCAATTAAGACATGTTTGCTTGTTTATGTAGTCTGTTTACAGGCGCTCGCAATTATATATAGTTTGTTTGTGGATGGCTGCAATCAAACAGGCAGTTTATGGACAACTTTTAATTAGCTTTTGCACCAAAGTACAGTTTAGTTTTGAACAGTAGCATTGAAAGATCAGATTGCACTTCAGATTTGGAGTGAAAATGTGTTGTGTTCTTTCTGGAACCCCAAATTTCAAGGTGATTTAACCAGCGCCCATCTTTTTCCCATAACAGCTCAACTCCAGCAAACATATTGAGTTGACAATTATTTATCAAAAGAATTTCAGGTTTAATCGAGCGTTTGAATTAATCCGTGCCCCCGCTGTGTCCTCCCCTAATTGCTTTCTGCAAAAAGCCAGACACATTTAACTCTTCACTGTCCTCATTATTTCAGGGAAGCTTTTCGGATTGTTTATTTACTGTACAAGCTCTGGGCTCAAATGGCACAGACTCAAATGGGTGACGCTGTACTGTAAATAGCTTTATATGATCCGCCAGTTTATATAGAGATTCAGCTATCGCTTCCAGTATTACCTCATGTCCAGTTTGACCTGCATGAAAACAGTAGGTGAGATGGAGACATTTTCCGCTTGTCGCTTTGCATGCAGCTGATTTAGACAAGTCATCACAGCTTCATATCTGGAGAGTTCAAAAGTTCAGCTGTTTGTCTGGGAGCTTTTATTTACACTCGGCTTATTTAATTTTGTATAAAAATCCCAGCTAACAAAATACAATTCCAAGACTTTTTGGTTGAAAAAATTTAAATAAATCAGATATGCAATGTATATATATTCTTTTTGGTTATGAATGTTAAAGGAAACTTTAAGGGAAAATTCCATTTAATATTTTTTCATATAATATCTTAGTATCATTACTTGTGATAGGGCTATAGATATTAAAAAGTTCTTATTGCATCATATTAGGTTCTTCAGATTAACATTTTAGGTTCTTTAAAGCACTTTAAATCAGCAAACTGAACAATTTAAAGGTTCAAATATCACATTAGACTGTTCCACTTTTAATCTTGATTTTTAGGAGGGAAGTTTACTTTAGAGGATTGTGCCACTAACTTTATATGATTTTTCTGACTTTTTGGTTTCAGTTTATGGTCTTATTTCAAAGTCAATGTACTACAAAGAAAGAAAATGAAAATAAACACATAGGCCTTACCACAATATAACTGAATTGGCTCTGGGATAAAGCAGAACTGACAGTAGATTCGTGTCCATGGTGCTGGAACGCAAATGGATCTGGCATCACCAGAGACACCCTGCTGCTCTCCAGTGAAAACACCGAACAAATGAAAGCACTCAAAGCGCATTTCCCTCCTTGTGCCTTTATTCTAACAAAGGACATTGTTGTTCCAGTGTAGCAGGATAGATTCTCATAGTGACAATATATCCATGGTGAGAAGAACATACAGTTGCAATGGACATAAATGAGACCAAATGACAAGAAATTAGCCTGATTTATAAAACACATATAGGGGTCAATGATAAATAAGTATGTCTAAGGTGATAAAACCTTCTTAGTATAGACTACAAACATCTAAAGTTCTAATTTAAAAAGTGGGTACAAATTTATTTTGATAGTGAGTGATGTAAGCACCTCTTAAGATCATATAATCATAATTTATTTTCATGTTATGCATGTTAGGGTCTATTGATCAAACGTTTTCTCGTTTGATAGCCTATCTTGTTTTTTTTTTTATGTTGTCTTTTTATTTATTTTGATAACAAAGAAAATTAGCCTGATTAAAATTTCCCCTCGTGCTTTCCCCCAGCAAATAACTGTCTCTTCGTGTTTATTCCTCCTTATAATCGCTGGTTTCTGCCTATTTGCATGAATTATTGTGCAAACTGCACCCTCTTCGTGTGTTACAGAGTGATACCGACGTCATCGTCGATAGGTTACCTTACGACAGCCGATGCTAAAACTGCAATATCAATTCGCTAGTGCTAATGTGACATAAAGAAATTTAAGCTACAGCATGTTTGTACAGGTAGGCTTAACTTGGTTTACTTACTTCGTGATTTCGTGACAACATCAATCATAGACGCAGATTATGGCGAGTCTGTTCTAAAATTCAAGCAGGCTGTCATAGTTTTTCAGGCTAGCTGTGTCTTGCAAGTTACTATAATGAAAATCCATATTAACCGAAAGGCTCGTCGTTGTAAAGCTAGCTGTCACGTGTTTAAAATAACTTGTACTTGTATAACAATGTATTATAATATTGGTTGGTCAACTTATGTATTTATTATGTGCTGCTAAATTTTGTTAGAATAATCTAGCAGATTCCACTGTGACAACTTACCTCAGTTAGTGTAACAGTTTAGGGCTTTTATCATTAATTCATAAACAAACTAACAAACAAATAAGATTTAACTGAATTCTATTTTTCTTGCCAATAACTATGTGAAATTGTTGGAATTCATCATCTTCTTCTTTTTCTATTGTAATAATTATCTATAATCAGAGCATTTGATAATTTCTAATATTGTTTGATATTTTTTTATTCTTGCAACATAAGTGGTTAGGATTTATGCATAGCCTTTTTTTATTTTCTTGACCTTTACATTTAATCTTGAATATTTTCTGATGGACTCACATGCTGAAGGTGTTGCCCCATTGCTGAAGGTCCAGACTGACCGCGAGGCCCCTGGGGGCCCTCACCCTTCACCTTTCCCATCTCCCAGGTGCCAGGCTCCTGTATGTGAGGTGAGGATGCCCTGGGGCAGGGATTGGTCAGCATGCCTCTCTGTGGGGGTCTCAAAGGGACCTAATGTTCTTCAAGTCCTCCTGTAAGGACAAAAACCATAGTCAGAGGTTTAAACTTTGCTAAACTAGAGCTTTATCAAAACACACACTGTTGAGGTTTGACTAAGATTCTAATCTAATCCAATCTGATAATCTGATCTAATCTAATCTAATCCTGTTTTCCCAGAGCAGGAAGAGGAAATATCACTTTCTTCTGACATCTGACACCTAATCCTTGTCCAAGAATCCCGGGAAAAGGCATTATGTAAGGTGAGGGGTTTTAAAATTCTGCACCGGTTCATTCAAATCAATGCATATCTATACATATATCTTATGTATTATATCTTATCATTGCTGGAAGGATGTGGAAAATATTATTGTTTGTGTGGCTTCATGCTTTTTAATTTCCAAATAGTTGAGAGATCAGGCACTAAGCGTGGGTTTGTAAAGATAAACAGAGTGTGAGGAGTCGTGTTACTGACCACACGACTCCTGGGGAAGTGCAGTCACTCAGCAACTCACAGATTGAGACCAAACTGATGAGTAACTGGAGGATAGTGTTGCACTCTGGGATGTGTGAAACACCATTGCCATTAGTCAACAGATGCTTTTACCTGTTCGGGGCACAAGAACAGGAAAAAGTATATCCTAGTTCAAGACTTTAGGATAATGTGAGTTAAACCTGTTAACTTGCCTTAATAAAAAGTCTATCAATGAAATGGAATGTTTTGACACAACTATGTTCTATATTTAAGAATAAAAAAGTATTAATTAATTTAATTCAATCGAAAATTGGGCGAAATGTTTGTGTGTGTCTGTAGATGTAAATGTTTTATGGCTGTTATACGACTTGACGCTATAATGCCAAAATATGTTTGTTGAGAGAGAGCTTTAGATTTTTTTTGCTACACTTATTAAACAATATGAATAACTTTATTCTATGACTATAGGCTAACACATAATAAAATGATTTATCGATTTTTTTAACAATGTTTTATGTTTATTAAATGTTTCAAAAATATTTTATAAACAAAATGCTAATTTAAAAAAAATATTGTATAATGTATTAAATATGTTTTTATTTAATTTTTTTTATTTAATTTAACTCTTTAAATATGTTTCTAATTGTTGGATATTTAAACACACACACATACATAAATAAATATATATATTTTTTCCTCTAATGTAATATTTTATATAAACAAATACAGTTCTTAATAAAATGATTACAAAATGTTTAATAATAAAAATTTATACAATCTGAATCATATAAGCGTATGCCATTAGATATAATACCATCCATTCAGGTTTGGTACTGTATATCAGCGGTCAAGAAAACTGACACTAAGATAAATGTAAAAGACCAAAGTCAAACAGTTTGATGTAGATGATAAATAATTGATAAACTTGAGTAAAACTAGACTTTATAAAGAGTCAAATCTGCGTAAGCTTCCATGACCTCATTGAAAAGACCTGACTTGACCATTTTATTTTGCATTTGCTGCATGAACATGATACCATTACTGCCCAGTCAGCTCTATCAAAACAGACCCATAACTTACAGTAGTGATGGTTCAGTCATCCTACGGTCTGTTCATCACTGTCAAACCTATAATACAGTAAATGTTGCGTCTGGATCCTGGGCAACGTGTCCAGCCTCGTAACCCGGCTTTATCACCAACCGAACGCGCGATATGAAAACCAACCCTGTCTGACCTGGAGAACATGATAGTTCAGACACTTATTCTGTCTTCATTCAACCTGACATTCAACATCTGCTTGTACCAGTCAGCAGGAATTAGGAGGCTAATATCTCATATCGCTGCGAGATCTCTGGAGGAAGTTAAATATTTAAGGCCGCAACAAGCTGCTGGGAACATCGGGCTCCTCGCAGCTCTGTAAAAAACATGAAGCATACATTTGATATCTGAGGATAATGCTCATCTACCAGCATGACTCTGGTATGGTTTCATCAGATTCCTTACTGAGCCCATAAAAGAGGTAATGTATGGGCTGATAATGGCATGAGATCGGCCCAGCAGCCTCCATATGGATGCGTTTATATAGAGCCAGACCAGTATAAGCTCTCTGAGCTGTCAGCACTTGACATGCAAAATGATTTAGAGAGGTTTCAGCCACTGTGTTGGGAATATTAGTATGTGATGGGACTGATATATAGCTACTGGGAAATACTGCGTGCATCAGTGATGGAAAAAATGGCAGTGTAAAGGCGTTTCAAGGTATTTTCACACCCTCATGCTGAGCTCTTCAGCATTCAGCTGTGGAAGACATTTTATTTTTGTTTGATTGTGATGAGAATTTCTACAGTTGTGAGAGAAGTCGTTCACTCTGTTATATATTTTGTAATCATTTGCCATGTTTTGTGATGAGAACATGATGTATTGAGTGATGCATGATGGCCAAGGCCAGTTTATTGTAGTTGACTCTTTACAATAAGGTCTTATTTGGTTTTGTTTTGAGTTTGTTTCTTCATCAGAACAGATTCTGAGAAATGTAGCATTACATCACTTGCTCAATGGGTGAATGGGTGCCATCAGAATGAGAGTCCAAACAGCTGATAAAAGCATCATAATAATCCACAAGTAATCCACACAACTCCAGTCTATCAGTAAATGTCTTGTGAAGACGAAAAACAGCATCTTTGTGAGAATAGAAATGCAACTTGTGCAAAATAAAATCTTGAATTTACAGTAAAGGACATATCTAGGACCAGGATATCATAACAATGTTGTTTACCATTGACCATGCAGTAATAATTCACATTTAAAACTCATAGCACTCATGATTTTTAATCAATTATCATCACTTGAGTGATTGTTAAGAATTTTCTGTAAAAATATTTCATGTCATTTTTATTATGAATACTGTCAAAGTATACAGACAGTACATATTTGTTTGATGTGCAAGTGATCAGGGAGTCATCAATGAAAACATTAACAATTTTCTTTTTAAATATCACACACACGTTTACATAGCTATAAATGGTAACATTGCATAGATTTTTGCTATATTGCAACCTTATCCTGAAAAAAACCAATACATTTTTTTTTAAGTATTTCCCCTCTTTTATCTTTATTTTTATAGGACATTGGCCAAAATGGTGTGATTTTGTCAGGTTTAGCTTATTTCTGGTACAAATTTGTCCCCAAAATATATTTAAGTAGGTATACAGACGCACACAAATGGCATGTTGTCATTGTCTTAACTGCATTCCAGTGCTCTTCTAAACGGGTATAAGACCTCCACCCCCAAAGCTTTCTCTAATGTCATGCATCAGTCTGAGAGTGTTGTGTCCTCTGCAGGCCTGTGTAAGCCTCAGATGATCCATTGCTGAGGGGACTAAGTGATACCTTTTCAAAAGAGGCCAGACATGCCTCTACCACACCACACCCCTTGTGTTCAGGACTTAGCCAGCCTGCACTTCAAGGCTGGCCTGGACTTCAGAGGAATCCGCTATCAATCTAAAGAAGAGAAGAAAGAGCTTTAAATGAGAGAGTGACCCCCTCACTCCCTCTGTGAATTACTGTGATAAGGTGCTCATTCTCATAACACTCATTATTATATATTTGGTGAAGATCCTCCTGTGGTCGACATCAAAGGGCTTGCTGAATTTCAGGAGGAACAAAATTCTGGAAGTTTTTACATTTGAGTCCTGTTTAAAGAATCCGAAAGTAAAAATAAAAATACAAAAATGCTAGTTTGCATTCATATTCTTCACATACTTCAGTATTTTACTATTAATGTTTACATATTAAAAAAAGAAACATTATTATTTGTTCAAAATACTATAAAAAGAGTCATATTATTAAAAAAATACAGTTAAAAATAGCCATTTCTACTTGAAAAATGTAATTAATTCCTGAAAAGATACATTTTTAGATTAATTCAGTCTTTGGTGTCACGTGATCTTTTAGAAATCAGTCTAATATTCTTATTTACTGCTCAGAAAATGTCTTATGATCAATCTTGAAAACAGTTGTACTGTTCATTCAATAGATTTGTAAAAGCTGTTATTCATTTTATTATTTTTTTTATAAAAAGTTCAAAGGATATTCATTTAAAATTGAAATATTTTAGCATTATAAATATCTTTACTGCCATTTTGATCAAATGAATGTGCCCTTATTGAATAAAAAATATTAATTTTAAACAACTTAAAATCTTAATTTTCCCAAATTGTAGAACTAAAGTGTTAGAGTTAGGTTATATAACGTATTTTAGAGCATAATTGAACATTTTGTTTTAATGTAAATAATGTTCTCTTTATTCTTATTTTTGTTTTAAGAATTTTTATAATGTATTTCATTTTGACTTTGGGTTAAATATATAAAAAAAAGAAAAGAAGTGCATTTGGTTATATCTCTGCATTGTTGTGTGTCATGCATGGCAATCTTACTATATGAGATTACAGAGCATCTCGTTAACTGCACAGTGTGTTACAGTCATTTACTGTAAAACAGAAAAATATTTACAATCCTGTGAATGCAACTGAACAATTAAATGCAAACTATGGGTTAAATACACACGTTTGTATACACTGTTGCATGATGTGTTGTAATGGTTGTACGCAAAACAACATAATTTCCTGCAATTCTGGCCAGGATATTGTCATGTGACCACATTCCATTCCCATGACATCATATCGGGCGAGTGAATGAGCCGTGAGCGAGAGACGGGTGATGTTGACAGCTCATCCCATGAACGTTTCGCATGCCCTCGCTTCAAATGGGCCAGACTCAGCTTTGATGAGCGGCCTGTTTTTAGCAGCCCAGAAAAAAGCGTTATACACCGACTGACTCTTGGGTCACAAACATTTCAGATACAGAAACCTACAGAGTGTGAAGGTTTACAGAAAGATCATGGAGAGGGATGATAATGTGGAAGAGTAAGAGATGACTATAGCATTCTCAGCTGTTGTCTTAAAGAACCAACTGGGGTATGATTACCAACACAAATCCACATAAAACAGCTAAGAGACATCTCAAGCCAAACTAAAGAGATCTAGGTTTGCAGCTTATCATAAAGGGACTTGGATATACGGATACACTTTATTTTCCAACCTATTGTGCATCTCTTCTGATAAAAATATGATGCAATAACAGAATGATCATTGTTTATTTTGTTGGACTGCTTTGACATCATCACACACACATAGTAATCTAGCCTATATAGACAGCTGCCTTCTAAGTGCTATCCCAAATGAACAACAGGAACCTCGTAGATGTCCATTGGAGTGCTGCACTGTGTTGTTTTAGTAATATATATGTGAATATAGTACTTATGTTTTGATTTTTCTAATTTTAAAATATTCGTCAGTTTAATTTTTAGTTTGTTTTAGTATTTTTTGTGCTTTTGTCATTTGTATTATTTTATTTATTTTTTTGTTTTAATATTTATATTTCAGTTTTTGTTTAAATTTTAATTCTGATCATTTTGTGCTTTTTAATTTGTATTACTTAATTTTTAATTTATAATTTTTTAATCTTTAATATTTATATTTTAGTTTTAAATCTAGCAATTTTAGTGCTTTCAATCTTTAATTTAATTGTAATTTTGTTATGTTCTTTTGTCATTGTATCATTTAATGTAATGTAAAATTTTGTTTTAGTTTCCATGGAACCAACTCTATTTCTGTTAAAACATTTTCAGTGCAATTTATATATACATTTGATTAATTATTATTATTATACTTTTAGTTTTAGATAAAGCAATCATAGATACATGATACAATATAATATTGTGTAAACATTATATATTAGGTAACATCGCATTTTTAATGAGATTTCAATATATATATATACTGTATATATTCTGCTCAAAAAATAAAGGGAACACTAAAATAACATATCCTAGATCTCAATTAATGAAATATTTCTATAAAATACTTTGTTTTTTTACATAGTTGAATGTGCCGACAACAAAAATCATTCAAAAATGATCAACGGAAATGAAATTTATTAACCCATGGAGGTCTGGATTTGAAGACACTCAAAATTGAAGTAGAAAAACACACTACAGGCTGATCCAGCTTTGATGTAATGTCCTTAAAACAAGTCAAAATGAGGCTCAGTAGTGTGTGTGGCCTCCATGTGCCTGTATGACCATAACCGCCCTGGCATGCTCCTGATGAGGTGGAGGATGGTCTCCTGAAGGGATCTCCTCCCAGACCTCGACTAATGCATCCCCCAAGTCCTGGACAGTCTGTGGTACAACATGGAGTTGGTGGATGAAGTACGGGTGGCCAGTCCATAGCATCAATGCCTTAATCTTGCAGGAACTGCTGACCAACTCCAGCCACATGAGGTCTAGCATTGTCTTGCATTAGGAGGAACCCAAGACCAACCGCACTAGCATATGATCTCACAAGGGGTCTGAGGATCTTATCTCGGTACCTAATGGCAGTCAGGCTACCTCTGGTGAGCCCATGGAGGGCTGTGTTAAGCTAAGCCCTGTTTGTGAAACTGGACCATAAAGTTTAAAAATTACAAAGTGCAATTAAATGTCACAGGAAACATTTGCAAATGTGTGCTCTCTTTTTTATTTTATTAATATCTGCACTAACAGCTTTTCTTTAATGTACTGTACTTTGAAGATTTCTACAAGTGCACTTTTTCACCATCAAGTCCTCACCATTAGAAACACTTCCCTTTCCTGATGTTTTTCCACCGTCATAATAAATATAAAGTTAATCTGTGTTGCAGATGTTTTATTTAAGTCAAAGTCATGAACAAAAGCTTTATACAATAACAGTAGTGTGTGTGGGATTGGGATCACATGTCAAGTATAGCCTATACCATGTTGTGTGTCTACTCAGATCAGCAGATCATACAGCAAAAAAACATTCCATATAACACTCAGACATTCACCCTATTGTCCCGCTACCTGCCTGACCTCATGCTTTCCTATTATTACAGGCTTAATGTCAGCTTCCAGCCAGAGGCGGGAGAGAAACATTTAATTACAGCCACAGTGTAACATTTAGTTGCGATATTTGATATACATTTGTCTTGCTTGCAAGGTTGAGATGTTGATATGGCAGTTAATAGGAAATAGTTGAAATTGTTATGTTGTTAACAGTATGTTGTGTTCTCCTGCAGCAATGCAAGCCTCATAAGCGCTCGGTGTGTGGCAGTAATGGAAAAACATACCGTAATCACTGCGAGCTGCACCGTGACGCCTGCCTTACTGGACTCAAGATCCAGGTAGCCCATGATGGACACTGCAAAGGTGTGTGGAGACTAACACGCAAGAAACAAAACAATGAACTGCAGGCATGCAAGCTGATGTAGGCAGGAAATTCCTTTCTACTTCCTGTGAAAATTTGTACGTGTGCATTGACTTTGCAACTAAACAGTAACTTCTAATCTAAGATTGGTAAGAAACATGTTATCAACGCATTATAATAAAGATAAATTGATAGAATAAATATATCTGGTGTAGTTGTAGTACTAGTTGTTAAACATGCAACAGATATTAGCATAACAGACTTAGCAAACAAAACTCACCAGCAATGACCATGATTTTAAAAAACTGACTGCAAACATGTCACAAAATAAACCAATGCACTATTTATTAATGCAATTATTTGCATACATGCATATAAAGTCTGGTTTCAAAAGTAAGGAAGTATTCACATCCTTATCATTTATTGGTGTAAATGCATTCATTTAAATATTATTTGTAATTGGCAATAATGGTTTTATTTAATAATATTTTATTACATTATAATGTTCATATACACACTACTGCTAAAGTGTGAGTGCATTAAGATTTTTTTTTTAAATATTTTTTAAATTAATATTTTATTTTTAGCAAGGCTTTATTTACTTTATCAAGTTCATGTATTTATACAACACATTTAAAAACAGCCACAAGACCGACCAAAGTGACCAAAAATCAAGTCAGAAATATATTAAACTTATGTAACACTAAATAATTAAGCATATGAATTAAAAAGAATTGTAATTCTATCAAATGAGGACAGATGAACAATATGAAGACAGAGTAGTAATCTGGACCATAATATCATGTATTAAAAGGAAAATGAAAATGCCTGTTCAAACTGACCAGTTTTTAAAAGTGACTTAAAAATGCATACAGAAGAAGCCATTCTGATCTCTAGTGGAAAATTGTTCCACAACAGGGGCCCAACCACCAAAGAAGCTTGATTCCCTCTGCGTATTCTAATTGTAGCAATATAGTCAGTTTCAGTAGTCTAGGTGTGAAGTAATAAAAGCATGGACAGCCAGAAAATACAAAGTGTAATATTGTAAAAGAGCTGTTTGGATATGTTTTAAAATGTCTGATCCAAAGCTGACATTTTAGCGTCATTACCACTGGCCTCAGTGTCACATGATCCTTCAGAAATCATTCTGATAGAGCATAAGTTTCATCGCACATAACAAGATAAAAGAAAGGATCATCATGTATTAATTCATGTAGACACGTCCACCTGCTAAGATCCACTGGGAACGGTTTATCTGACTGGAACAGGACGTTCTCTCTGTACTCATCAGTCGACCTCTTAGACTTTTTACCATTACAGCAGAGAGCATTGGCTCATTGGACGTTGGACATAAGCTGAAATCCAGGTCTCATTCTGATATGTTATTCTGACCCTTATATTCTTGCCTTATGCTGTAACCTCTTATCTGTATTTGATGCAAGCAGCTGCTCAAGTGATAACCAAGGGGAGATTCAGCCATAACTGCATGCAGATTGTGAGGCATCGCTCCACTCACGGTTATCTTGTTTATCTTGTCTCCTACAGAGAAGAAGCTGGAGAAAGCTGCTGCCAGCCCAGGTGAGTTGTATTATGACCGTTGGCTCAGAACCAAGCCGGAGGACTCTCTGATGACTCTACTTATCTGCTTTCTTGACAGATTACCATTAATTACCAACTTATTATGAGCTTGTAGATACTGAGAGCAGACGTAACCTCTCTGACTCTCTGAAACGGCTACAGTGGATTTATTTGTGCAGTGTTTAGAGGCAGAAAATGCATTTAAGCCTAAGTTTTGTGTGAAGCATGTTTATTATATGTTGTATTTTTACACTATATACTATATATGTTGTATATTAACACTTAATAGGTGCTGAAATCCAAAATGCCTATATAGCTATATTCAAAGAAAAGTCTGTAAAATAGGGCACAATAAAGCAAACATTTCTAAGAAGTCCTCTTCTAGATAGATCTCATTAATCAAATGTACTCTGTTGAGGACAGAAATGAGTTGCTGGATCCTCAGAGGATAAAACAGATCTGACACTTCCATTAGCATGAGTGATATGTGTTACCTTGTGTGTCTGTATTTCTTTCTAACCATTATTCTCTCGTCTGGTGCTTTGTGTGTGCGTGTGTGAAGTGGTGTGTTATGTTGCTGACCGTAATGAGCTGCGCAGACGTGTGATCGACTGGCTGCAGACCGAGGTGGTTCCAGATGGCTGGTTCACTAAGGGCTCCAACTTCACTGATATCCTCCTCAAGTACTTCAAGGTGTGTGCAGACAGTCATAACAACTTTAAACCAGAAACTGTTTGAAGCCATGACACTACAGGCAACAACATAGTGTTTTCATGCACCGGTCAGTTTTGAGATTTTGGGTTATTTGTGTCTTATAACATGTTGTTAACATGTGAAAACATGAAAAATGCATATTTAAGTGTTAAGTATTAGATTAATCTATTTTTAGCTTTTTTAGCTTACAAAACTTCAACAGTCATTTCAAAAAAATAAATAAAAAAATGCATACACTGAACAAATATTCCGGTAGCCACTTGAGTTTTTTATAAATTTTTTATTTATAATCTGAAGATTTTTTCAAGAGGGTTTGTTCATGTATCATTCACCTGACATTAACATTTTATTTTCTTAAAAGCATGGTGCAAATGTATTTATTTTCTTGCTGTTTTGAATCTGGCTGGAACATTATGCAAATTAGTGCATTTTAAATTAGACAGTTAGATGACTTATTTGCATATGTATGCCATTTATGCCTGCAGTTCTTAATGTTATCTATCAACTAGGGAAATGTGGTTGTTTATTAGTCAATTTCTTACCCAGTTGACTTAACATTTAAAAAAAAAGGCTTCTAAAGGGGTCATACAAACCCAGTTTTCCACAAGCTAATATGATTATTTAGGGTCTTAATGGAAAGCTTGTAATATAGTTTGTTTTAAAATTTCTCAAAGATAGTTATAAAAACGCTAATTTTACACTTTTAACCAGCTCTTTTGAAATCACTCTGTTCTGTGTACTTCCCCTTTAAATCTTCACAAGCTCCACTGACTCCGCCCCTCTTTTCCGGAAGCTCTCAGAGGATCTTTTTTTAGCAGTATTCATAGTGAAACTTGCTAATTAGCACATTATTAGGAAAGGCTATTTGCAAAGATTCATTAAAATACATTATACTCACTGCTTCTGTAGGTGAGGCTGGATCATGGATCATTCACGCGAACATAAACCCATTTCGGTTTATCAAGGGGGGGCGTTTCCCTTCAGAACCAAACTTAACGTTAATCTTCTGCCTTCACTCACTCAGATTTCAGGAGTAAAGGTAGTCAGGCAGGTCTGAGGTAATGGCGCGTTCACACCGGACGTGAATTGCGCAAATAAATCACGCTATTCGCACGTAGTTAGACATGTGAAAATTTTAAGTTTACTAGCTTCATTCGCATGTACAACAGATGCAAATTCCCGGGGCTTCTGCCAGGCGGCTCCAGTAATCTGCATTGGTGGAGGGGAAAACAGCAAAACATTCTAAATATTGCTGTTATTGTGCCAGATTTTTCAACTTGAGCGTTTTGCGCGAATCACGCATAATTCGCACGATTTGCATTGACTTAACATGTAAATCACTCGCGCTTGACGCTTCATTCGCATCCGGTGTGAACCCACCTCTTAAGACATTAGTTGAGTCTGTGTGACACGCTCCTGTCAATCATCTATTGTGGGTGTGGTCTCTGTCTGTGTGACACCACACCGACATGCATTTGAGAATGGCTTGATTTCAGAAGGGGCAACTTATTTTTATTAAATCAAAAGACATCTACCTGTGGATCTTTATCAGTGTAGGGTGGTTGTGTACATACACTTCCAACACACATTTCAGTCCAAACAGCAAGAAAAAGTGCATTTACCATCGTATGACCCCTTTAAAAAAGCCCAACAAGAAAAAAAGCCCATGCAGAATTATTAACATTACAACGGAAGCAGAACATGATATGTGAACATTTTGGTTTCCAAATATCTGCAAGTGTACAAACACAAATGTTTGACTGAAGTGTATTTCAGTGAAAGGAATGACATTTTTTGCAGCATAAAAGCAGTCATTTGATTCGGTCCCTTCACTGTCAGGGCTTTGTGTGTATTAGCCTCCACCAGGCAATCTCTGTACCCTCCTGCCGCTCTTCAAAGTGCCATCACGACACACCACATCAGTTCTCTGACAGCCTCCTATGTAAAATACACCTAAAACGACTTCTGTCTGCATAGCGGCGGTTCAGGCAGTCATGCTTTTTTGATGAATCAGTCTGTTTCGATATTAGCTCACCTTTGCACGTGCGATCCATACATCTGACTTAACACTATCACTCAACCAATAATCCATACGCTGTTCAGATCAGCTTTATCTTATCGCTTAGATGACTTTAAAATAATTAGAGATTTTATTATTAGCTCACCCAGAAATGAAATTGTGTGTAACAAAACTTCATACAGTGGAAGTCTGGGGGGTCAAATGTTGACTTGATAAAAAAGCGGAAAGGTTACCTAAAATATAATCTTTTGTCTACTTAACGGAAGAAATTGAGTCATTTTCAGGTTTGAAAGAACACAAGGAATGATTAAATAAAAGCAGAATTATCATTTTAGGTAGTTCTCCAGTTGGTGGAAGTTTGACTCAATCAGGAACTTGTCCTTTACCTCTTGTTTATTGGTGAACATGTCAAAATCAGCTGTTACAGGCAGAGTACAGTCTCCTGACCAACTGCAGAGATAAGATTAAACTCACAGAATGATGTGGAAGTCTCAAAGTAGCTGATGTGGCATCACTGGTCTGTGTCTGTACATACTTAATCATTTTCTATGGCTGTGTTAGGTGTCAGTGCATGTTTATCAGTTTGGATCCTTTTTAAGACTAGATGATGCAACTCCACTGTTATTAATGTAGGAACTATATATGTTTCTAACACAATGGCTGAATGATTGATGGCACATTTTTAATTTTTTCTGATCAGGCAAATCTCTGTTAAGTCATAAAAACCATTCACCATCATCAGATTTTTCCACAAATATGACAGTTTTTCTTCAGAGAACCACAGAAATCTGAAACTTTTTTTTGTATATTGTAGCACATAATCTGGCTTCTTCTCTCATCTAGACCTTCCGCCATACACACATTCACAGATGATTCAGTGGATAGCTGAAATGATCAGAAACATCTTTTATCAGACTATCTGTTCACAGCAAACTGCACAGAGAACAGATGACCTCTGCGCTCAGAGGCCCAATGCCATTTCAGTCTCATTTCCTGTCTTCCTCTCTTCAAATAACATACAGGCGATGACCCCACTGGAACCGATACATGAAACTGAAGTGTGCAAAAAATGTTTTGTCTCTTGTAGAATTATGATAATGGAGACTCTCAGCTGGATTCTGCAGAGCTGCTCAAGTTCATTCAGCACAATGACACAGCGGTTCAGATGAACTCTTACGCTGAGGAGGAGAACAACCGTCTGCTCAGGTACAAACTCACACATTCACATAATCACACAGGAAAAATATGGGCTCTGTAAAAATAGACTTTATTTAAATTGACTTTTTCAGTGTTACAAATATGGTATTTACAAAATACATTTGTGTCCACAAAAATATTAACATGTGATGACGGTAAATTAGCTGAGTAATAGTAAGAAATGTTTTTGAACAGCAAATCAGCATGTTTTTATGATTTCTGAAGGATCATTTGACACTAAAGACTGTAGTATATTAAAATAGAAAACCGACCTCAAACTTATAAACGGTAGTTTACAGAATGCAGTCTGTTGTAGTTTCCAATAATACCCAAATCTGCAATATTTTAAAGTGCCCCTATTATGAGTAATGTGTCACATTGTGTTCCTGTCATTTCTTGTCACCCCCGCAGTTCATGTCCTTTTGGTTTCTCCCTCATTAGTTTGATTGTCTCACCTGTTGTTTTTGCACCTGTCCCCACTTTTGTATTG
>JAUCMT010000021.1:15843967-15855307 GCA_032357475.1 Enteromius thamalakanensis | reverse complement strand
TTATTCCTGTGATGCAAAGCTGAATTTTCAGCATCATTACTCCAGTCTTCAGTGTCACATGATCCTTCAGAAATCATTGTAATATGCTGCTCAAGAAAAGCAGTTTCAAGTTAGAAATAGCATAATAAATGTCTTAGCTCTAACTTTTTCAGTTGAAATCATCCTTGCTGTGTAAAAGCATTCATTTTAGAAAAAAAATAAAAAAATACCCCTTGCAACTTGAAATATATATTAACTGACATGAATAAGAGGCTTAAGAGCATTTACTATGGTAATTTTTCTGGCACCAACAGTCTTTAAAAATATCTTGACTTTTACCTCTCTTTTAAATCCTGTGGAAAAGCTTTCTTTGAAGGTGATCCGTTTGGAGGCAGAGCCTTTCATTTGCTGTTATCCGTAAATTCTAGATTAATCCACTCATGTGCTGATACTGTAAGAGAAATCGCCCGCCCCCTGTGCCTCCGAGCCATAAAAAGACAGTTCAGTCCTGCTAAACATAAAGATTTGATGTCTTAATATAAATCATTCACATGTGGAATATTTCGGTGCCATACTTTGATGGGATTTCATTGCACTTTAGCATCTATAGACTCGTGCACTAATGCAGCATGTGCTGGATTTGAATGTCACAGAGAGCGGCAGCTTAAATTAGAGCATTCTTTGTCTTTTTGCAGATTAGTCATGTACGTCAAGGTGGAGAGCCACAGACAACGAGACGTTCAAAGTAAAGGCAGCTCTCCTGAGCGGTTTAATTCCAGGCTCCCGGGACTGAAATGATGGAACAAGCATTTCTGCTCTCAGAGGCAGCGGGTTAGATGCACCGCTGCTGCTCAAGCGTGTTATCGCACAAGCGCTGAGCTTCTGAAGCACTGTAGCTTTCAGAGCGATACAAAGTGGTTTTGTTCTAGAGCACTGAGGGATGCACTCAACAAGGTCTTCGCAGAGACTCCAGTTTTTGCATCTGACTGCTTGTTCTGAGTGTGTTCATTCAGATGTAGAAGGAGGAAGATCGAGAGACGTGCATCCTAAATACTAGCAGATCAGTGCTGTTGCCCTAGGGCGGTTTTAATGTGATGTATTACACCGACTGTGTTCATATCTACTCTAATAACTCAGAGTTCAAAGGACAAATCTTTCAGTGTTTTGCCCTGTCAAAACCACTAAGAGCCAAAAGCCTCCTTACTGACCTCAAGGCGAGTCAAAAGCATCTCACATTTAACTCCTTTTTAAAGTCAACATATATCAGAATCGACCCTTTTTGCAAAATAAGTGTTTCTGGTCTGATTGTGGATGGTTTTGTCGGTACATGTCGTGTGACCACAAAACCTTAAGTATACTGGGATATATTTATAGCAATAGGTAAAAATACATTGCATGGGTATAAATGAAAAAAAAATTTTTTTATATGCCAAAAAGCAAGTAAAAATAATATTGCATGAATAAATTTTGTAAATTTACTACTGTAAGTATATAATTTTAATTTCATTTTTGGTAACATTATATTTTACAGTTACACATATTAGATGCTTATTAGCATGCTTGTTACATGAATATTAGCCATTTATTAGCACATATTAAAGTCTTATTCTACATGAGCTTATTCTACATCCCTAATGCTACCCAATACCTAAACTGTTAAGAAGAAGCAACTTAATATGTATTAAGGGACAACTCGTAGTTAATACTGAACACATGTTACCAAATGTTTTTGCCGTCAGAATGAGTGTCCAAAGAGCTGATAAAACACATCACACACAAAAACACCAAAAATAATCTCCAAGTAAACTTCAGTTCATCAATTAACATCTGTTTGTAGCTTCAAAAACTGTTCAAACTGCTGATTCCACTTAAATAAGTGTCATTTATCTGTAGTGTTATATGATGTAGTGTTACGAGAGATATGCACAGATCAAGCACCATTTACAAGCCAATGTCTAAAACAGGGGATGGATTTCTTTCTTACAAATATGCAGCTTTTGACTTCGTAAAACGTTAATTGATGGACTGGAGTGGTGTGGATTACTTGTGGGTTTTTGTGATGTTTTTATCATCTGTTTGGACTCTCATTCTGACGGCACCCATTCACTGCAGAGCTCATGAACTCAGGCATGAGGGTGAGTATGTTTTTTTTTTTTTAACAAATTTCCATTTTTGTGTAATTACTAACGACAGAACAAAGCAACATTGTCAACACACTCATTGCAACTTTTACCTGTTTTTGCAACATTTGGCAGCTTGGTGACTAATTTGAATCGTCCATGTGTGCAATATGCTTATGACAAAACATAATTTTTAGGGGTGGATCTTCATGCCAAGTACTTTTCTTAAAACTTAACAAATTAAAGAATTATTTTCTCATGAGGTCAGTTAGCAGTCTAATGGATAAATCTAGTCCTTCTCTAAATTTAAATGGAAAAAAGTTGTTCTGAAAGTAAAATGGCTTGTGCGTGCAATTTTATGTTTATTTTGTGCACTAATATTCCTGTTATCTCAACAGAATGTCTTGCAATTTGTTTAGTGTTCACAAGTATATGCATACCTACAAGACTAATGTTCTGAGCCGTAATGGATTGGCATTGACCTGAACAGCTTGCTTTCTCTTTCTGTCCGTGAAGTCATGCTGTGTGTGCATTCTGGCTTGCCATTTCAGCCTTTAAACACTCACTTATTTACATAGTTGTCTGATATTAGCAACTCTGTGTCCTCCCTCAAGTGCTGTTTGTCTTCTCTATTGTGCGACTTATTATCATAATGGTTTCAGGCTCAGAAAAGCAACTTGTAAAACAGCAATTTGTTGAATTGGGCCATTAAACGGGGATCAGACCATTATGTTAATCAGTTTAGCTTCTGCAGAATAGTTTAGTAATTATTTTGGATGTAGTTAATGGCTTTTGTGTTTCACTAGGTTTGTGATATGACATGATAACTGATTGCGCAGTTCACAGTGAATTCAGGCCAATATTTCTGCCTGACAGGTTATAAAACGGGTAAAATATTTCTTCTAGACATATTTATTGTGATATCTAGTGACTCAGAGCATAGTCTGATTTGCAGTGCCTTGAATAGCAGAAATCACCAGTGCATGTGCTTTTGGGTACTTCCTCAAACCGTGTGTGGGTTAGAATGACAATGAGTGGTGCAACACAAATCCCAAAGGCTTCAGGCTCAGTTCTTCTGATTGTCTTCACACTTTGGGTGTGTGTGTGTGTGACGTGAAACATGTTATTCTCAGATGTGCAAAGTGCTAAAACAAGCCCATCCCTCATCACCCTGTCCTGCAGGAGCTTCAGTGTGCCATGGAGAAAACATAATCATAATAATGATAATGTGTTCAGTCTGTAGGCTGGGAGGGGAGGTCCAGTCATCTGAAAGAGTGCTTTTCTGTCTAAATGAACTAGCATTTGTACAAGACGTCTACACTAAGTACACAAGCATCTACCATTTAGAAGTTTGAGGTGGGTACGAAAGAAGACTTTTATGCTTACTAAGGCCCAATCCCAATTCTACCCCTTACCCCTACACTTTCCCCTACCTCTCCGTTTGGCGCGTTCATGTGTAGGGGTGTCTCAATTCTCTTTAGGTTGGATGGGAAGGGGAAGGGCTAGATTTCCCAAGACTTGGTGAGTTTCCAAACTAAGATTTTTCAGGACCTTCAAATGAAGAGCTAAGAAAAATTTCCAATATGGCTGCTCACTCGAGCAAGACCCATACATGTAAGTAATTTTTGCCATTAATAAGGATTTTTCATTATACGTATATTACCATCAGTCTTGTGTTTACGGTGATGTTCTGTAAAGAAACGTTTGCAAAAAAATTGCTAAAGTTTGCTAGCATATAGCACTGATTGCACAATATTAAGATATCGTCGTCTTATTTGTCTCACGTGATTTACTGAAGATAAATGCAAAAAAAAAATATCTGCAATCTACACAACTGATTGAACTGACGGCGACATCTTGGAATTTGTGATAAACATTGGCGCATGTGCTCTGACGTAACGTTAGGAGCTAGTGACAATGGATGATGACGTATAACAGTGTAGTAGTGGTGTCCCATTTCTCAGGGGAAACATTTTAACCCTTCCACTTCATTTCAGGGGGCAAGGGGAAGAGACGGGGGTAGGCAAAGGGGTAGCAAATAGAATTGGGCCTAAGAATGCATTTTACTTAAAAAATTTAGATATAAATATTTTTGAAAATGTAATTCTGTGATCAAATCTTTTGTTCTGAATAAGTAATCATTTTGTTACGACATCTTACAAAACCCCAAACTTTTGAACAGTAGTTTATATTTGTTAATTTGCTTCTATAATTACATCTATGGCTAACATAACAAATTGACAGCAGTTAGCCAACGGAAACGGTATCTAGGATTTTTGAGCGTTGGTAACCGTATCCTTCTGTTGCTGATATCTCTGCTCATCTAAATATAAACATTTGTACAGTAAACATGATCCCTCCCTTGGTATGATAATGACATGTGATTTTTTTCTGTAGGGATGTTTTTCCGTTTTCAGTTCTGGTTTACTCTGTGAGATGGTGTTTCAAGCTTCTGAGCTGAGGAATCTGTGCGCCGCAGCATTTTTGATGGAAATTTATAGCAATGTGACCTTGTGGTGATTGATTATCTATTACTAGTCTACAGTAACTGGATTTACATCCCCATGCTTTTACGCAACTTTTAGGGTATTGCATGAAAAATAAGTTTGTGTTCTTTAACACATTATGTTTCCTCAGATTATTTATATTTATGCATTTAGTAGGTGCTTTTATTCAAAATGTATTTCATTGCATTTGAAGACTTGAAGTTTATGCATGGCCTGGAAATGCATAAAAAAGTTTCTGTATTCAAACTGTTTTAAATGTACTACATTTATTTGCTTTTATGCATTTGGCAGAAGCTTCTATTCAAATGACCTTATATTGCATTAAACACAATTATCAGTTATGCATTCCCTGGGAGTTGAACCCATAACCTTGGTGTTGCTAGCACCACACTTCACTGCGTTTAACAGATGCTTTTGTCTGAAGAAAACATTGCATTCTAGGCCTTTTTTCAGTTTCTGTATCCTCTCGGGAATCAGAGACATTGCACTTGGCATATGCTTTTATCCATTACATTGCATTTAAGGTATACAATTATCAGCTCATAAATTGAAGCCATGGCGTTGCTAGCACCACATTACATTTGTTTGTTTGTTTGCATTCATGCATGTGATAGAAGCTTTTATCTAAGCCATTTTTCCCACTTCATGCATTCCTTGGGAATCGAACCCATGACCTTGGTGATGCTAATGCCACACTACATCTATTTACGTTTTTTTTTTCATTAGGCAGATACTTTTATATAAAGCATCTTGTATTGTATGAAAGGTATGTGTTATATTAGTTCATGCATTCCATGGGAATTGAACCCATGACCTTGGCATTGTTATCAGCATGATACAGCAGTTTGAGCCGCATTTTTCAGATTTTCTCATACCTGGTAAATGTAGCGAAATCAGCCGTATTAAATGAAATCCAGACCATCTGAAAGAGTTCAGTTGTTCGTGGAGAGCATCTGACTCTTACTCATGATCATGTTGGATTTGAGTCTAGATTTAGTGTGGGTCTAGACACAACACTGAGCTAGTCAGCAACAGCAAGCACCACCACTGTCTGCCTCATCCAGACGTCTCAGTAGGGGGTGATAAGCTTTTAGTTTCATGAATCTACCACGTTTAGCAGATGTGGCTTAGCAGGGGATCTTAGTCACATAGTGTTTTTGGAAAGAAGTTCATTATTGTCCTATTCCTGCTGTTTGTCTTGAATCATTGTGTAGTTGTTCTGCTATCAGTACAGGGCCTTTTCTGTTGCTTTTGGCAGGATTTGTTGTTAAACTTGACCCATGCCTGTCATTTCCTGAAGCAAACTGGCTGGGAAAACCGTAGGGTGTGTCTCCTTGGGCCCACCGTTGCCTTTAAAACAGCATGGTGCTTAATTTTCAACTCGCATTGAGCCAAACTAAATGAGCCCACACAAGCAGAGCTCTTGCTCATTGTTCCTCGACTTAAGAGTTGTGCTGAAATTAACAACTTCAATCTTGTTCCCCAGCAATCCTCTGTGAGATGAAATGCCGAGACCCAGGGGTGTGGCTGGCAGAGCTTATTCCCATAGGATAAAGAGGAATTTTTAGACCGACTTTCTTTTGCATAGGCTTGATAGTGTAGAAGACTCAGCAGACTGGTTTAAGGTTTCAAAGTATACTAAAAGACAAGCATAAACTTATATCTGTGAAGTTTGTGGTCTTGGATGCCATGGGAAGATGAGCTTTGTAAGCTCAGACAAAAGGAATTGAAACCTCATAGCAGACAGAAGAAATGAAAGTATGTTAGATAACATTTGAAGAGTAGGAAGTAGTGCATAGATAAATAAAATGCAATTATAAAGACAGGAATGGAGATAATGTATATAAAACGTGAGTGTCACATCTGTTAATTTTTATGATGCATTGCATCTTTAAAAAGGCTCTGTGCGGCTAAAACCAAAGTTGAATTAGTGACCACTGTTCACGGTCATGCTCTCTCTCACAAGACAAGATATTCTTGCTTTTGTTTAAACTTTGGTGATACTAATCCCGAGTTGTTTTATCTGCAGCCATGCAGACAAGTTTAGTCAAGAAGCTGTTTACGAAGCAGATGTCGATCTGGACTGATATACACACTTTGCGTTTGAATTTGGACACGGAGTCAAAGCCGCTTTGCTGTTTCCTAGTGCAGAGGGAGAGATTCACATTTTATCTGGGGTTTAAGGAAAACACCTCAGTTGGAGGTTGTAGAGGTGTTTTAAACCCGTTCTGTGGTTTCTTTCCTCTGTGCTCCACTGAGCCAGACAAGTTGAAGATCAGTGATCCGTTTAAGCAGACTGTGCACAGCCCCCTACATTTTCACAAGTTGAAAGTTTTTGCGCAGGAAGTTTCTGAAGTTTAATGGCTTCAGCAAGTTTCACAGAATCAGACTAGGTCCCTGCAGCTTTTATCATGCCATACATCGTTTTGCGCTAAAAGTGTGAATATTCTCACAAGAATAAATTATATTTTAAATGCTGGAAAAAAACTAGTCGCAATTAATTGCATCCATAATGAACGTTTTTGTTTGCATAATATATGTGTGTAAAACAAAATATATTTTGTATATATAAATACAACACAAAGCATGCAAATATTTAAGAAAAATGTGTTATTTTTTTATAGTGTTAAATATATTTATATATACTTCAAAATATATACTGTATCTGTGTGTATTATTATTATTATTATATATTTGCATGCTAATTTTAAAGCATATTACAACAGAAAACCATTATTTTAAGTTGCAATAATATTTCACAATATTATAGTTTTTTTTCCTGTGTTTTTGATTTAATAAATGCATAAAAAATATGAAGAATTTAACCAAACATTTTAATTGCTTTCACTTCTGAGTGCCTTATAATAACTGTACTGTATATAAAACATACTGAATGATCATAGAGTATGTTCATTTGATGACGACATGCAAAGCGCACTGTAATTGATCTGTCTTTAGAAAGTGATGGAGTCTTTGTAACACCTCAGTGAAAGTGCTGACCTAATGATGTATTTCATTACCTTGTCTTTCAGTCTGCTGCATTGCGTAATCAAATGAAGTTTGCGGGTGACTTTTGACCTTTATTTGCATTATTTTTCATTACATTTCCAATATTTCTGATCCAGGTTGTGATGGATTCTGCATTTAAAGTTGAGTTAACTGAGGATGTGAGAATGTTATGTTAAATATGTCTTAACAAGCAGAGACAGCCATAAGTAAGCTGTTCATAGGTTCATTCTCCTGAGAAAGCTTATATGTTGTTCACAGCAAAAATGACGTATGTAGCGACAAGTCTATTTAGGATTAAGCTATTTGATTGTCTGACCAGTGAATCTGTAATCTCACAATTATATATACATTGCAATTTTGAGGAAAACAAAGCAGAATTGTGAGAGACAAACTCTATAATTTGTAAAGTTTATTTACGTAAAATATGTGTGTGTACTCTGTATATTTATTATGTGTATATATAAATACAGACAGATACAGTATGTATATTTAGTATATTAATATATTCATATATTTTGTTATAAATTAATATACGTAATATAAAATATTTTTCTTTAGTATATACATGCATGTGTTTGCATTTATACATACAGTACATAATAAATATACACAGTATACACACATATATCATGAAAACAAAAAATATTTTGGATGCGATTAATCAGTTTGCATTGCCAAAAAGTCGCAATTATATTTTATTTTCATTTGCTTTTTCTGTTACAGCAGCAGTTGCTTCTATAAGTACGTACATAACCTTTAAACATTGTAATTTTGCCTTTATATTTTATTGATAGTGTAATCAATACTCAAGAAATCTTAGTGCACTGTTTACCAGTCAATACTGTATCAGTAAATGCCTGTGAAACTATATGCGGCACAGCATACATGATACAGCATCCGTGTTTTATCCCATTGACCCTGTAGATCTGAAATCGTCTGTAAATCTTCATGAACTCCTCCCAGACTCTAGATCTTCCTGCTTCTGCTCTTCTCCTACAGCAACATTCAACTTGTGACCTTTTGAAGCTCGATGGATTTGAAATTATTTTCTGTCATCTCGGCACAGGCCGCTAGATCAGTCGGCCCTCGGGAGCTGAAGCGGTTGATGTCCTGTCGGCCCTTTCTTAAACATATACACACATATAACAGCTCTGCAGAGTGTGTCACTGTTTGTTTACATCCGGACTATGAAGCAGGAAAAGAGTGCGGTCCAAGAAGGGTGGACCCATGCTTACTATCACATTACATCAGAGTCTGTTTGTCATAATGAACGGCCTGAAGGGCAAGAACTTTGATAAGAGCGCCATCCGCCTCCTGCCCGGGTCACTGGAAGATAATGCTCTCAAATGTGATTGCTTTCTGTGTTATTTAGTGCAGTGTTTCTATTTTTTATATAATGCTGGAGTCCCGTCATGCCCCTTCCTTGGTAAATGTCTTACCGATATTTCAATTAACCGGATGACATTTGACTGCTGTGTGCTGAACGGATTCCCTTTAACAGGCCTTAAATTCAATTTAAAGACTCTGATGTGAGACTACTTGAACTTCGTTTTTAATTAATCATGACATGAGTTCCTCTGAATGGCGTAACAATGAATTGTTTGTAGGGTACTGTGGCATCAATTGAGCAAAAACTTGGTGGATGACTGTATCAATGTCTCAGTTACAGCAACATTTACCTTGTGACCTTTTAAAGCTCAGTGGATTTAAAATGATTTTCTTTTCTGTTTTTGTTTTCTGACACAATGCCTTAAAAGCAAATAATGTGCGTGAGTATATCAATAATATTATAAATATTTTTGTAAATATTTATTTAACATAAAAAATACTATATTAAATAAATAAATATATATATATATATATATAAATAGATAGAAATATATATAAAGACTAGACATAAAAGTATTGTAGTATATTTATTATTACATTTTATATTAAATAATATATTTGCAAAATTATTTAATATGAATAGTATTATTAATATTGCACTAATATTATTTTATAATTTAAATAAAGTAATACAATTGAAAATTTTATATATATACACACACACACACACACACACACACACACACACAAAGTGGACATATAAAAAAATAAATAAATAATAAATCCAATGCCATAAGCCACTAATAATACTAAATAAATAAATACAAATGCATAATTCTGCAAAAATAATAAAATAATAATTATTTTACACACACACACACACACACACACACACACACACACATTAATATTACTAAAAACATAAACTAAAAAATAATAATTTACCTAAATAAAAGGATGGATGGATGGATGGATATAATAATATTCTATGTTTTGGAGATATAAAGTTCTGTGTCTTTTTTCAGGTCAGTGTAGTAAGAGACAAATTGCTTCACTTCCTTTGTTGACGTTTGTCATTTTACAAAATGTGGAGAATCAGATTAAAGCAAGGTTTGGCTTGTCTGAAACGACTCTTTGTAGTTTGACAGGAATTAGTTTTTTGCAGTGCTTTATATACTAGTTGGAACTAAGATAATGCATAGGAACTGAAACCCTATTATAACAATCCATCTGAATTTTACAATCCTAGAGTTGCTCTATTCTTATTAACAAACAATGATCCAGTGACAGAAAGGAGAAGTTATGAAATCAGCGTTGAGTTAATTGCATCTTGTGTTTCAGGGTGTAAGAACAGAAAAGCACTGTGTCCTATATAATGATCTGTTTCTCGCTCTCTCAGATTAATGCTGGGAGGAGAGAACGCAATTAAAATTCCCTACTAATGAAACCTGTTCTTGCAACATTCAACAGATCCTAATTGGCTGTGCTCATTAAGTGCTGATAAGAAAGGTAGATTTTCCTCTCATGAAATTAGCTTGAAATGAAGGCTGCACATTTTCAGGCTTTTAGATGATTTAGTGGATGGACAAGCAGAGAGACAGGAATTTAGCAATGGGAAAAGATCTAGTGTTCACATTAGAATAAAATTAGCATTGTTTCTGAAAGAGATGCTGTATATGTTTACATTTTTGCCTCAGAGGAATATTTTACCTGATGATGCAACACAGAATGTAATGCATTAGTCAGGCTTAATTCAAATAAGTCCAAGGCTGTGGTTTGTAAGGAAGAGAAATAGCATTAGACTGACTTTACCTGCCCCGGGCCCAGGCAATCTGAGACACACATGTTTGTGGGTGTCTGTCTCTGATTTATAGTTATGAAGTTAGGTTTTATTGCTGTATAATTTCCCTCTTAAACATGGTAGTCATTTCTAGCTCTGAGCCAGACATTATTGTTTTCTTTATTGTAGCTAAGCTATTTGTTTACAGAAGAAATATAGATTAAATTTTATTTTAGTTTTGTTTAATTTAGTTTCCATTTTATTTTAATTTTTTTTGCCTTAGTTTTTTAAAAGTGTGCCTAATTAAGAATTATGCTTGTGAAACAATCAGTATAAATTCATTTTATTATTGTCTTATTTTCTCATCTTATCTAAGTAAGAATTTATTTGTTCACCCAGTGGCATCAGAATGGTATTTTAATTTATTTTACATGCTGAAGAAACCCTTTCATTTTATTTTATTTTATAAATAAAGTTAAATAAAATTTAAAGTTGAAAAAAAACTTTCTTTTTTAATTTAATTAGCACATCTTACATAATCAACAATTTAATTTAATTTAATTTAATTTAATTTAATTTAATTTAATTTAATTTAATTTAATTTAATTTAATTTAA
>JAUCMT010000021.1:15812762-15831292 GCA_032357475.1 Enteromius thamalakanensis | reverse complement strand
AGATAGATAGATAGATAGATAGATAGATAGATAGATAGATAGATAGATAGATAGATAGATAGATAGATAGATCTTAAATACAAAAATAATAAAATACATATTCAAACACACTTCATAAATATTTCCCCAGTATTTAATAATGACGTTTCAGTTAGACTTGAAGCTGAATTGTTTTGTTTAGGTTTAAAGGCTCATCTCTCATCAGATCCATGTCTCTTTCGCAGCCGTCCTCTCTGTCACATAATATTCACTAATACCTGCATCTGCCTCCCAACGGTCGACGCTGAATCCCGGCTTTGTGTGTCCTGCTGTCGTACATCTATGATACATGATCAGAACACAGGCGTATCATCAACACACCAGATATGCTTTCATAACCTGATATTCGCTGACAGGAAACAGATGCCCACTCAGGGAGAGACACACCAGGGAAAGAAAATACGGTCAGATGGAAAGAAAACAATGAGAGATAGAGATAGAGAAGATGACTCTGTGTGAGTGCTGCTTTATTCCGCTTGATTTGTGTTGGTTTTATAAGCAGATACACTTGTTATTCAAAGCTGGAAATCAGGCTATTAGTATGAATGATTGAAGTTTTGCCCTGGTTTATGACAGTTGAAATCAGGGCGCTGAATCCAGGCTGTCATTGGTTTCTTTGGGCCTGGAAATGACACACGATTAGAAGCGATATTTCTAGCCTCCCAACAGGGATCTGATCCGCCTCGTGTTGGCAGCTTCCTGTCTGCTGCTTTGAATCGCCACATTTCCCCTCAGCAAAGCTGTTTCATGTGTTTCCACTACTACAGACAGCAATTCTGACACGGTGCTCAGATTCTACAGGTTTTACAGTAAAGCACTGACTGATGTCTGTATAGAGGCAACACATTTCAGAGTGTACTTCTTAAATTTGCTTTGTTCATTTAATTTTATTTAATTTAACAAATAAAATTAATTTAATTTAATTTAACTCTCACAGACATGTGAGGTTACTTCTGCAGAACAATAGATTTTTATTGAATTTACAATTTAATGAAATGTTTAATATTTCATTGAATATAATTTTTTTCTTTAAATATTCTGTGATTAATATTAATGTTTAATTAAAAACTTTAATTTATTGTAAATATTTGTATTATTATTGTAATAATATTTAATATAATTTGTATTACATTAAATATTTTTGGTTTTATTTACATTTTATTCGTTTTTTTTATTTAGTATAAATATCATTTTTTAAATATTATTTGGTTTTAATTTTAAATTTAATTTTAAATTTTGGTAAAAATTTTAGCCTAGTTTTATTGTTTTTAATTTTAGATTATATTATTTCTTTTTTATTTCATTTTATATTGCTTATGTTATTTTGTTTTTAATTCTCTTTTTATTTTATTTTATTGTATTTTATTTTATTTTGTATTTGTTTCTTTTATTATATAATATTTTAATTTTAATTGTAGTGTTTATATTTTATTTTGTTTTACACAAAACAGCTTCTCATTTTGTAAAAGAATATCCCTTTGAAAGTGAAAGCAGAAATGCAGAGCATTTACAAACCTGTACAAAAATGTGTGATTTGAGCTGTACAATTATCCTTTTGATGAGGGACAATGTTTCTAAGCCTTCTGGTCATGCATTTATCAATTTAATTGCTAGGAAATGCCTGGAATGTTTTTGCTTTTATCTATAATGCAACATTCAAATCTAATTAACTTCACCAAAATATGATATTGTCATGCATTATATATACATATATGATGTGAAATACATCTTATCATTAGGTAATTGACTATACTTAGGCCCTGTTGTTTTTGTTACAGTAGTTTCTGAAAAGTGCAACAAAAAATAAAACTTTTTTGTTAGTTGGCTTAGAGCAAAACTAAATGATTTGGTAAGTAATTGTTGCATTTATCATCTAATGAGTTGATTAAACATTTCTTATTGTCAAGTCAGTTATTAAAGGAATAGTTTGAATGGGAATAGTCAACAATAGATGCTCTGGAGTGAATGGGTGTACAAAAAGTCTCTCGTCTGAGACAAAAGAAAAATCTGCACAGATTGTTTGCAAACCAAGACAGTTTCATAGTCAGTTACTTGTGGATTATTATGATGTTTTTATAAGCAGTTTGGACTTGCTTTTGACGGCACCCATTCACAGCAGAGCATCCATTGCTGAGAAACTGATTTTGATCTTGAATGGCCTGAGGCTAAATGTCAGCTCATTCTCATTTTTGGGTGTACTGTTCCTTTAAGAATAGTTAGTTGCATATCTACATATCAGATAGTTTTTTATTGTATATAGTTTTGCACAGGCAAGGTTAGATCATTCTAGTCTCGACATGTCTCAACCTTGAAAAACCTTGAATAGTTTAATCAAAAAGTACAATGTAGCGTTTTAAGCTCTTGTGAATGTGGGTGAGTCTCATAAAGAGCGCTATTGATAAATCCATTCTGATTCAATGGATCAAAGGCACATTATACGACTCTACTTTCACTCAAGAGTATTTACAGGAGCGTTGCTGTAATCCTGATAAATTCCAGCCGTGTTTTGCTCAGATATATTGCGTGCTAATGGAGGTTTTAAATATAAACCCTGATCTCCAGCACTAGAAGACTGTCTTCTGGCAGAATAAACGCTGCTAATTAGTGAGATCAGCCCAGAGACACACACACATCCAGATTCTGTGCTGGTTTGTGTATTTTTCTGCTTTGTATGAAAAACAGCAGTTGATTGGATGAGATAGGACACAGATAGCACGGTGGGTCTCAGCAGTATTATGCATTCATGAAGTAGCTATGGAAATGGCCTTTGCACATTTAACAGCACTGTTCAGATCTTTCTGACTGTATAATTTATTAGTAATGCTCACTAAGGTAGGAATCGCTAGTATTATTGCTCGTACTTTGCATTGGGGATTTGAAGAAATCCCTGACCCATCAACTCGCACATGAATGATTCCTTATATCAAGTGTTTTGTAAAGTTGCAGCATGCCATTACTGTTCAGAGCTACCAGATTTTTTTTCTGAAAAAAAAAAAAACTACATAGACTTAAAGGTGGACTTTTATTATTCTTTTTTTTTTAGATCCTTTTTACGTTGTTGTTTTTATTTGTTTTTTTTTACTTTTTTTAAATAAAACAATTTACATAATTACATTTTTTTTGTTGTTTAAAAAATAGTTTTTAGCACTTATTTTATCACTTGCTATTTCTTTGTAATTCATTGTAAAATTTACTAAATTTTTTTTTTAAATAGTGAAAATGGTTTTGCACCAGTTTTCTTTGTATTTATTGTATTTATAAATGTAATGCATTATTATCAACAAAAAATTATAGACTTGGTAGACTCTATCTACTTTCATTATTATTCTTATTTTTTTATTTAAGATCATTTTAATTTTGCTGTTTTTATTTAATATTTGACTATTTTGTAAATATTTTTTTGTAGATTAAATAAATTTATTTATATAGAATATAGCATTTTTATTTATTTTA
Source organism: Enteromius thamalakanensis (assembly GCA_032357475.1). NCBI lineage: Eukaryota > Metazoa > Chordata > Actinopteri > Cypriniformes > Cyprinidae > Enteromius > Enteromius thamalakanensis. The sequence continues at coordinate 15,827,800 of JAUCMT010000021.1, read as the reverse complement.
TTTTATCACTTATTTTGTCACTTAGCTTTTTCTTAATTAATAAAAAAAATAATAATAATTTCTGAAATTAATTAAAATATATATTTTTTGTTACCAGTTTTCTCTGTGTATTTGCATGATTATATGATGAATGCCGGCTTTATAAAAAAAAAAGGATGTGAATGCTGACAACTTGCTTCCGTTTCTATGCTAAAAACAATCATAGGATATAAAATAATTTCAAAGATTTTCAAAAATAATTATAAAGAATTGACACGTGATACATATATTAGTTAGAGAGACTGAAATAGTATTTTGTACTCTTTTATTTACATCAGTTTTATTTACAACTTGGACAAATATATTATTTTTATTTACTTTTGTTTTTATATATTTGTATTATTTGCTTTTATAATTTGTCGATCAGCGATCAGCTCCATTCATTCAGGATGCTTCTGTGTTTGTTAGATCTTTTTTGCTGTCATATCCAGAGAAATAAAGCCTGTTATCATGCGACTGAAGCTGAAATGAGTCGCGCAGGAGCTCAGCGTGAGAGAGTCTGACTGTAAAGCAGGAGAGGAGACCCACAGGAGGAGATCAGGGATTACTTGCTCTTCATCAAGAACCACATCCAGAGTTCACGGCCAGGCCGTCACCCGTCTGAGTTCTGCTGCTTTCATCTGCTCTTTTTCTGTTACACAGAAATCTTCCTGCTCACCCGGGACGACACAAACACACAGAGAGGCTCAGAGACCAGCGTTTATTGATGTTACGCCTCATACATTTCCATGGAGAGGGTTTTTTTCGACACTTTTTGTAGCGTTATATTAGTATTGCCCTTGCCCTTATTTCTTTTTGCTTTGTGGAAAGATAAACTTTCATTTCAGTAAAGCCAGTTATCATAAGAGCTGCTTTGAATTAATGGTTTTCAATTATTGTAATAGCATAAATAAAGAAATAAGAGAATGTATGAAAACAAGGGATCTTTTTGTTGTAAAAAACGCTTTAAAACACTCTAAATTGCTACATTTTGATTAAAAACTGGCAAATGTCATCTGTACTTTACAGAATAAAACAAAAATTATGATTTACACGTAACTATAAATAATTCAGAGAAAATAACATATTGAATAATTAATTTAATATGATTTTATATGTAATAAAATATAATTGTAAAATGTATTTGCATATATTTGTATTCATTTAAATATTATAAATATAAAATGTTCCAGTAAACATTAATTTTATATTCACTATATTTATATTAGTATATGCTATATTTAATTGAAATTCTATATATATAAATACAAAATAAATTGACAAAATTATTTGACATTTTTCTATTCAGAAACTATGAGTTTTTATACATTGTGAAAGATGCACACATGATGCATTAACCTATCGTGTTAAAGTTAAACAATCATTTGTAATGTGCAAAATAAAATAAATTACTGGCATTGCAATGAGATGTGTCCGCTTTACCCATCCATGCATGTGTGAACTTAAAAACTTGCTAAGCGCATAGTAACCCCCGCTCAGTCTGGTTGCTAGACTATAGATGCTCACCATAGCAACAGCTTGAAATGCACAAGCGTGTGGATTGTGTACCCTTGCAGCTTTTCCCAGGTAGATAAATTGTACTTTGTCACCCCCGTCTCCTCCTCCTCGTGTCTATCAAGTGTGTTTCCTTTTCTCAGTCTTTATCTAAAGCCTCCTCTCACTCTATTTCATCTCTGGCGCTCATCTAAATTCATGTGTGGCGTCCCCTGGAGGGGCTGCTGGGATTATATCACACACAGAAGTCATCTCTGCCATGTGTGGCCATGCCAAGAGCTCTTTAAATTTTAAAACGGCCTCTGAATCTGATGTCCGGGCGGCTGGAGAATGTGAAGGGAATGCTGGATGGTGACTGTTAAATATATTGAGTCTCATTACAAACAGCAACAGTGAGCTCAATAGAAATGAGGCGTGAAGTCGATTTCCTGTATAATTTGTGTGTTTGAAGCAGTTGTGTTTAACAGGACTCGTTGTGAGAGAACTATTAAGATTGAATGTCATTAGTGGCTCTTGCTATTAGTGATGCTGTTTCTCATAACCCTGTGTACTTCAGCACACGTGTGACAGACATGAATCATTGATTTAGGCCAGTCGGGCAATAAAATAAACAAGATGTAGGTTAATATTGACACTAGACTGTCATAGAAACTTGCTGTTGCATTTTTGTAAATTAGTTTGGAGTTAATGTGATATAATAACAAAATTTGACTTCTTGGGAAATTATAGAGCATGACTGGAATCAGATTAGCAAATAGGCTGATATTATGTAGATTTAATTAAATGCACAAATAAATAAATGCATAATTAAGGGCATAAATACATTAATAAATGAATAATTGCATGCACAAATAAATAAATGCATAAATAAAAGCAGCACAAAAAAGTGTTATTGCATGCACAACTCTCTTTTTTCTAACATCCCAAAATTATTTTAACACAAATGTATTTGTTTATTAATTTGATAGTGTATTTATTTGTTTGTGCATTTATTTATGCATGATGCACATATTCATTTAGGCATTTAATTACATATTGACGTGTATGCATTTATTTATTTGTGCATGTAATTATACATTATTTATATGTTAATTTAATTATGCTTTTAACTGTGCATTTATTTACTGATGTGTTTTAATATGGAACCATTTAATTAAAGCTTGATATCCAGGCCCCATCGCTCATGGTTTGTTTTACCATAATGACTGCTTACATAATTACCTGAATAAACATCTAACCTGGCTGTCTGTCTGTCTTCTGCTTCTCCAGGTCTCATCCTGCTGCTGCATTGAGCTCCTGGATTTCTGCTGCATCTTTTTATTTTGTGGATTTGTAAGATAGATAGATATTGTCTCACAGAGAAGGAGAGCGTGAGACAGAAGGTTTTAAGGCTGAAGGAGCGATGTGACGGTTGGATTCCTCCTACAGCTCACTGGCTACAATGGACCAAATCATACACTGAAACATCACTGCTCAAGGTAAGGCCAACATTTCCTCAGTCAGTGTAGCTGAAAAAGGTTTTTGTTGATATTGCTGTGATTTGTTTTTTCACTAGGCAAAATATAGTTTAAATGGCAATTTTCTGACTTCTCCCTCGAAGTTGACAATGGACAGTTTTTGCTGCTGTACCTTTAAGAGTTCATCTGTAAATGAGCTTTGTTATGATTGCGTACAGTTTGTGTGGTTGCTGAATACAGAGCAGATGTTGATACGTAAATATGTTTGGCTCATGGTTGAGATGTCAATACTGTATGTTTTGGCAGGGATTTTGGGTATGTGGATGTAAATCTCTAATTTCAAAAGAACAAGGAAAATGCTGGTAATGCATTAATGCATTAGCACTGATGCTTCCAGTGAATGGGTGCCGTCAGGATGAGAGTCCAAACAACTGATAAAAACATCTCAAAAATCATCACCACTCCAGTACATCTTGTGAAGCAAAAGGCTTTGTTTGAATGAAACAAATCTATCATTAAAGCCTTCTTTAAACTGTTGCTTATAGACAAAATCCTACAAACAGTATTTGTTTAGAACTGCTTTGACTGATTTCACTTGTAAACAGTGTTTGATCCGTGCAGATTTCTCTCTTGATGAGATGACATTTTCACTGGAGAAAGCAATATTGTGAACATAGGAACAGAGCTTTTCTGTTCTTAAGATGTTGACTGGTGTACTGGACGGGTGTGAAATACTGTGATGTTTGGACTCTCGTTCCGACGGCACCCATTCACTGCAGAGCATCCATTTCTGAGACTGTGATGCAATGCTAGATTTCTCCAAAATCTTGGAAGCCTTAGGATGAGGACATTGATGGCAAATTTCCATTTTTGGATGAGCTATTCCTTTAAATACACTGAAATGTTAAATGATACACAGGCAGACACACAAATGTTCTCAATTATGTTTTAGGAGCCAATTTCATTCAAGCTATCCAAGCATGTACAGTCTGGCCTGGCGGATCCATTTCACACGTTAGTTGATTGTTCATCATATTGCGTGTGGTTATGAAAGCTGCATGTTCAGCACAGTCACACTCTCTGATCCTCTCGGCGTCTGCAGGAATATTCAAAGCACTTTTCTGGTTCTTTTTGTTTTCTCATTGTTCCTGTTATTGCTGCTTCGCTGGCACTGCATCTCTTATTATTAGTGAATGCCCCACAGAGGCCTGAAAACATGGAGATATTCCAGCGGGTTTTGTGGGTAGACAATGTGTGCGTGGGTCTGTGTGTGAGACTTGTTTAAGGAGTGTGTGTGGGTGTATGTATCTTATCCAAAGGTTAAGAAGTGTGTGTCAAACTCGAGCAGGAAACCTGGCTGCACAGGAAAGGAAATAACCTATCGGCCGGCAGATGGGGGACAGCATGTGCTTACATTGCACAAACATTGCACATTGCTTACATTCTCTCGTCCACTCTAGAAATGCGTGACAATTTTGGGCATTTTATTCATAGACTACCGTTAAAAGGTTAGGGCAAGATTTGTTTCATTTTAATAAAAGAAGTCTCTTGTATAGGCTTCATTTATTAGTTCATTTAAAAATTCAATAAAATCAGTAATATTGTGAAATTTGATTACAATTTAAAATAAAATATTTTTATTTGAAGTATATATATTTATTCCTGTGATCAAAGCTGAATTCTCAGCATTATGACTCCTGTCTTCAGTGTCATGTTTGCAGATTTGCTGCTCAAGAAACATTTATCACTATCATTGTTAAAAACAAAAGTACAGCATTTATTTATTTCTTTATTTTTTAATTGCCCAAAACCTTTGAACGGAAGTATGTATGAAATAGCTTAAAGAGGTGATTGTTGCCAATTTGCCATTTTACAGTTTTGCTTGATTTTACATTGTCAACAAAATCATTGCGAATCACCCACACATTCATAAACTCCCACACACAGTCAGTACACAGTCTCACAATTGCTCATTAGAAACCCTGTTTATGTGGCTCGATCTGTCCACTCCAAATGCCAAATGGGTCTGAAGTGTCGTTCATCTATCAGGCAGGAGATTGTTGTTCTGGTTGGCCTTCTCATTCATTGCATTGACATTTACAAGAGCTTTGCTGATCTTTTCTGTCATGGCATTTTTAAAATTAAAATGAATTCACTCTCATGTCTTTCATTTGTGGGACACAAAAGAGCAAGAGGATAGGGCTGCATGGGGAACAGAAATGAGTGAATGTAGTAGTCAATACTGGTGCCAAGTCGTATGAAGTCATGTGATAACTTGACACAAATGTAGATTGTAGTCCACTTATATTCATACCAAATGTTTACCAAGACTGCATTTATTTGACCAAAAACCTGTAAATTTATTGTGTTAATATTGTGAACCAATACATTTAAAGGAACTGTTTTCTATTGTAATATATTGTAAAATGTTATTTATTCCTTTGATGCAAAGCTCAATTTTTAGCATCATTACTTTATCACTACTAAATCATTCTAATATTCACGACTCAAAAACATATATATATATATATATATATATATATATATATATATATATATATATGTGATTTTTTTAATTGTAAAAAATTAGCTTTGGCAGCTAGTTGAAAACTTTTATTTTTTATTTTTTAATTTATATGTAACATACGTAGATACATCAAGGACAAAAAAGGGTTTAAGCAAAAAAAAATGTATTTCACAAGATAAAATTTTTGTTCTTTTGCCAAAAAGTCAAATAGTAAAACATTTTTTGTTTAGCTTAACTGAATTATTGTTTTTCAGAGTAAAAAATAAAGACACCCACTAAAATGTCAATTATTGAGACAATCTTGAAAGGCATATTTACAAAAAAAACATTTCTGACACATTAAAATATTAATTACTTTCAACCCAAATACTACAAAAACTCATTGGAAACCTTTAACGTAGACACTTGACCTAAACCTTATGTGCTTTCTGTGGACATAAAACCCCTTGTGTAATTTCTTTTTTAATGTGAACATCTTAACGTCTTTGACCTATTTACATGAAGTCATTTAGCAGATGCTTTTATCCGACTTTCACATGAGGACAGTAGAAGCAATCAAAACCAAATGTATAAAATATAATAAAATTTAAAAAAAGATAGGATAGTTTTTAATTGTATAAAATAAATAAATAAGTAGAATAAAACAAATTAGAGAAGCTAGTGTTAGTTTTTTTTTTTTCAAGTGATTTTATAATGTTTTCAGTTTATAATAGCTATAATAACCCAATGTTATTACTAAGAAAAAAAATACATATGACTTTTCTTTTCAGCTTGCATCACAAGTCCCTTTTTGAACTCCAACTATCATGAAATCAAATATCAGCCTAATCTTGCTTCAGTTTGAAAATATGTTAAATGAAGCTCTTGTCAAGTCACTTTGGATAGTATCTGCTAAATTAATACATATAAAATAAGAAAAAAGTAAAATGATTGCGAACTGTGTAAATGACATTTTGAAAAGTATATCATAATATTATCATGATAATATCATAAATGTGCCCTTGAGAAAGGGGACACTTAGATAAGAGATGTGCTAAATGATACCTAAGTAGTTGGAAGGCCATTTGTTTTTCTGCTTTTTCTTATTTCATTCATTCTTAATTAGAGTATTGCATGTTTTTTAGGTTATTCACCTCACAGAATAGATGTTAAGTCATTATTTAATTTGATTGGAATATGATAACCTGGATGTTGACAAGAAGAGGCGACTCAAGACCAGGCAGCAGGGTTTGATATTGTTCTTTCGAGTTTTCTGGATTTATGCAATCTTTACGGAGATGCCAGGCGGTTTTAGGAAATGTTTGAAGGGTAAACCTTCTAGACAGAAACTTTCCTCAGGCAACTGGATTTCAGTTACAGTAATCTTACAAGCACGTCTTCATACAGTCATAACTCTCCATACGAAGAAATGAAAGTAATTTAGGGAACACTTCATTGATGTCTGCATTACTAGTTTGACTGTGATTATAACGAAATGAGCAAATTCAATTTAACAGTGCTATGTAGTGTGTAATGTTTTCAATGTTAAAATACTTTCTCTAATGCCAGATTAATGTGCAGAGACAACTATGAAAAAGCCATTTACTGAATTCACCAAAGAGGGCAGTCTCTTTAAAACTTATTAAAGCTCTATTTTTATGAATGGCTGGAAATGTTTTGGCTCAACTGGTGGCATGAAAATAATCTAATTGCATCACCTGATATCTCATTGACAGATCTCTGTTCTGGAGAGCGTAACCACAGCTCTGTCTTTGTTTGTTGTCACTTTCAGGATTCACCCTAGTCTGCTCCAGGCTTCGGCTTGGAGGTCCCAACCGCCACCATTGATCCCAGCAGCTGGAGTGGCAGTGAAAGCTCTGCCGAGGATATCGAGAGGATGAGTGACTCGGCAGACAAGCCCATTGACAACGATGCTGAGGGGGTGTGGAGTCCTGACATAGAGCAGAGCTTCCAGGAGGCACTGGCCATCTACCCGCCATGTGGACGCCGCAAAATTATCCTCTCGGATGAAGGCAAGATGTATGGTAAGAACTGTTCTCTACAGGATATGAACAAAATCAGTTTCTTTGGAAACACAATCAACTGAAGAGAGAAAAACGAAAGTTTTGTTTTAGCTCAGTTGACAAATTATAAAATGGCAAATAATCAATTTTTTTTGTAACAAGGTGCACATGTTAAATTTTTTTAATGGTCATCTGAGGTTTTGCCTAAGCGCAACTATTGATTATGACAACTGGTTACTTAGGATCACTTGGTTTCCAATTTTGTGTTGCACTGTTTACAGCCCCCGGAGACAGTGTCATCTAGTTGGCCTGAAATCTTGCTCAATGGCTGTTTGCTAAATCAACAGGAAATCAATATTGACTCGGTTTCGTAATACTGTACATGTTCCTGGCCTCTTCGACCACAATTCAGGTCATTAAGAAAAAAAGCCATTAGTATTAATATTGTGATTTTGGAGTAATGTAAAATTATTATTATTATATTTTTTATTGCAGTACACTCAACAATATTAATAATAATACTTATTATTTAGCCATATTGTGACCATCACAAAGGTAATGTAAAATCCTTATTATATTTTTATTTTTTATTTTGCAATGAAAGTTTACATTTTTTAAAAGAACAACAATTGAAATAATCATAATTATTTAAACATATTGATATAATCACAAAGGTATGGCCAAATTGTTCCCTACAAACAAGCACAGCAAACAATTTTTGTTTTTATAGAGAAAAACAATCTGCCTGGATCGTGCACTCCTTTAGTGACCTGATCACTTTTTAAGAACCGCTTCATTGCAGGGGGAAAATAGATTCTAGATATATTTTCAGTTTCACATTGCATTATTAAAGTTAAACGGCTTGTGAACACTGTTTTCGTGTAAAGTGTGTCTAAATATTTAATTTTTACTTCTGAAAGAGACATTACTTGTTGCTGGGAACTTGTCACTTTGCGTCTGGTTAAGACTCATTGTCAGTGTCAGATGAAAATGTAACAACATGAATCCCCCACGATGTAGCCTCGGCGTTCAGGGCTCTTGGATCATCCCAGAGCTGATCGCTGGAGGTGAGAAGTGAAACGGGGGGCTCTGAGGAATCACATGAGAGTGAAGTGTTGGAGAAGATGAGAGCAATTGTCAATCAGGAATCTCTGAAGTCTTGGCGGGCCTCTGCTGCAGGCTTCCCATTCGTTGGCTTGTTGTTGAGTAGTGGGAGTGTAAGTAAAGCAGCATGAACTATTAGTCAGGAGCAGATGGTACTGCGGCTGTCACCAGCTGTGCCACCCCCTCCTCCTCCGCTCCTGCTCCTGCCCCTGCCGTCCTCCCCCTTTCCTCCATTCCTGGCTGGGTGATGTCATGGAAAGAGGGAATATTTTCTTTCTGCGGTGTTGGAGTCCCTCACAGCTTGTCAGTGTCAAGTGAAAGCAGAAGGCCCTCGGGGCATTCGTTTGCAGCTGTCATGTGACCCCTCCGGCCAAATGAAATGTAAAGTTTAAGAGTGGCATCGAAGCTTCTCAGCTGCCATTACAAAACAAGTTTTGGCCCACGCTGCCACCCGAACACCCTGCACAGCCTCTGCTCTTAAACTTGCTCTCAATTATTCCCTCTGTACATGATTAAAGCATGAAAACAGGTTTGGCTGACCAGTCTGATCATGATCAAGTCCAAATGCAAGATTTAGCAGTACTCAGACTGATTATAAAGAGGGTTATTTTTGAGGTTTTCTTCATAGGTTCATGCAGAAACTTAAAACCAGAGTTTGTAACAAATAATTTGCATTACAATTCAAAAGTTTGAAATTAAGCCTTTTAAATTAAATTATTTTAATTATATTATTTACTATTATCTCAATAGCCCTAACAGTGAAAATAGTAATTGTAAAATATTGTGACAATTTAAAATGCCTGATTTCTGTTATTATATAATATTGTTTGATATTTAAATGTAGTTTATTTCTGTTATGATGGCAAAAATTAACCTTTAGATTTATTTTAATATGCTGATTCATTTCTCAAGAAATATTTATTTTCTAATAAATTAAAAATGTTTTAGCTGCTTAATATTTTCAGGAGTATAAAAACAGAATAATAATATTTAAAATATTAGGTATTTGATCACCCTGTGATTTTGCAAGTTCTCATGGAGGGGTCTACAATTTTCAGCATAGGTGCATTTTCACTGTGAGAGACAGAATCTAAAAAGACAAATCCGGAATTCACATTGTATGATTTTTTTAACAATTGATTTGGTAATTACTGTGTCAAACAAGTATGACATGTTCAAAGACATGTTATTTTGCTTTTAAATAGTCCAGCTACACTCTGCTCATGATTCTAAATTAGTAGCACCTGTCTGAGGTCGTTAGCTGTCATAAAGACACCTGTGCACCCCACGATCAGCAAGTAGCAACATGGACAAAACCAAAGAGCTTACAAAAGACACAAGAGACACAATTGTAGACTTTCACAAAGCTGGAAAGAGCTACGGGGCAATGGCCAAGCAGCTTGGTGAAGGTTCCCCGGCTTAAGTCAGCCCATGTCCAGGCCCGTCTGAAGTTTGCCAGGGTCATCTGGGTGATCCAGAGGAGTTATCGGAGAATGTCCTGTGGTCTGATGAGACCAAAGTAGAACTTTTAAGTCTTAACCTTCATTCGCCGTGTTTAGAGGAAGAAGAATGATGAGTATCATCCTAATAATACCATACCTACAGTGAAGCATGGGGCTGGAAGCATCATGCTCTGGGGGTGTTTTTCTGCACAGGGGACGGGACGACTGTACTGTATAAAGGAGAGGATGAACAGGGTCATGTATTGTGACATATTGGGCAAAAACCTCTTTCCCTCAGTCAGAGCATTAAAGATGGGTCATGGCTGGGTCTTCCAACATGACAATGACCTAAAGCACACAGCCAGGAAAACCAAGGAGTGGCTCCGTAAGAAGAATATCGAGGTTCTGGAGTGGCTTTATCAGTCTCCAGACCTAAATCCAATTGAAAATTGCTCTGTGAAAGCCCCGAAACCTGACAGATCTAGAGAAGATCTGTATGGAGGAGTGGGTCAAAATCCCTCCTCCAGTGTGTGAAGATCTACAGGAACCGTTTGACCTTTGTAATTGTTTAAAAAGGCTTCTGTACCAAATAATAAAGATTTTGGACTCAAGTGATCAAATACTTATTTGACACAGTAAAACTGTTGACCCCTTTATGTTTTCTAAGAAAACTAGCAAAGTCACAGGGTGGTCAAACACTTATTGAGCTCACTGTGTATATATATATATATATATATATTTATATGAAAAACTTTCAAGATACTTTTGTTTTAAAAAAAGTCATTGTGCCTTTCACATAAATGAATATTGTTTTAAATGTATGCCTTTTTAGTGGGAAAAAAATATATGGATTAAGAACAGTTTTTGGATTAATGAACAGAGTTTTATACTGTAGCATAACAGCCCTGATTTGTGAGCCAATATAGACAGAAAAGATAATCATAATGACAAAATCACCTGACAGCGTAACCAGTAGAGAGCTGGTTTGCTGCGCTGGGGTTGCTGACCTGTCTGAGAGTGCAGAGATTGACCAGAGGTCAGCTTTAACAGCTGTTCAGGGTGTCCGGTTGCATGTTTACGCAACAGTGATGTCCATCATAGCCTCAGGAGTAATGTTGCACAGTCCTCTAGACCACAGGCAGAGACAATAAGAAAGCAGCACAGTGTGCGGGGCCGCATTGTTACACATGTTATACGTATTACAAGCAGATGATCTCTTACTGTAGACAAATCACATTTGTAAACAAATTACTGCCAGCAAAGTTTAGACTTGATGCTATAAAAGCATATTGATTCCGTTATTCCAGAAATGAAGACTCCATGATTGTTTGTTTGGGTGTTTTTTGGTTGTGCTCATAATCTGTTACAGAACAGTGAAATTGTTGGGAGAAAGAGCAAGTAACAGAGCAAATAGGAGGCTGTATATGGTAATAATGGTGAAGCCCTAATTCAGCATAAAATAGCAAATGGTTCCTGCAGACAGAAAACTGGCTCTGGAAAAGGTATGTTAAATTCCGCTTAAGCCAAAGATTCTAAATATAAAGCCATCCCTTCATCCCACACATCGTCCTAACAAAGTAATACAAATGTCAGCAATAACAAATCTGAATCAATTTGAGCTGATGCTGATAGTTCACTTAAAAATGCTAATTCTGTCATTAATTACATGTTGTTCAAAATCCCTAACATGTTCGTTCATCTTCGGAACACAAATTTATTTGAAGTTCTTGTCTGGAAATATTTCACTTACATTATTGTCAACGGAGGTCCAGAAAGCTCTCTGGCTTTTCTGCCAGTTTTTCTGCCTGGCTGTTGTGTCAGAAGTGGGACTTTTATTTTTACAGGGATGAATGGCAGCAGCATAGTTATGCATAAATCAATGTCCATTAAGTAAATAAGCCAGACAGGCCTATGTCACACTGGGTTAAAATAGCATTGTGGAGAGGAATAAAAACAAAATACAGATAAGTTGCACTGTTGTATAAGCCACATATTATTGTTTAATTGAAAAATAATTGAAAACACTGTTAATAAAATGATTAAAAACAAATACTATCAACATGAATTTTAGTCCTCCCTCACTGTAAAAAACAAATCCACTAAAAATCACTATTTCAACTTAAAAAGTTTAGTTGCTGCATAAAATTTTTTAGTATGATAAACTGAAGTTACATTAAACTGACATAAATTATGTTGAATTTCTTGGTGAGTTAATGTAAAAGCATAAGTTGCCATGACTTGCTGTTTATATTTGTGTATTCAGACTAGAGCAGGAATGAAAAATGTAGGTATAAAACGAACATAAATTTTACTGACATTCATTATAACTGACAAACCTAAACAAAACCTAAAGTTATTTAAAGCAAAACTACTGTTGTGTGGTTTGACATGAATTCAAATGTTCATTTTGTGCATGTTTTGTGTTTATATGTGCATAAAATACGTTTCTTTTGATTATGTCACAGCACTTTCATCAGATGTACTTGTATTCCAGAAACTATGGTAATTGTGTATGTTTTGGCAATATAAACCTTTTTTCCAATTTACTGTATTTGAGCATTGTATCTAGAGCAGAGATCTGAAAAACAGCGTTTGGGCTTTTGCAAACTTTGGCGGGACACTGAAGGCAGCAGATTGCGGCTGCCCTCTCTTTGAGCGTAAAGTCGTTGTATAGTCTCGTCTTTCAACTCTGCAGCTGTCACTGGGTCCTAGTGCCAAAGCCATCACACCGTGAACTGTGACCTGCTCACTCACTCAACCATTAACACGGGCCGTTACAACTGTCAAAACAAGAGGGTGCGTTTGTCAGTGGGGTTCCGGGACAAATTAGAGAAACAGACTTGATTGGCATTTTTGGTGAATTGAATGTGGTTAATGGGCCGTTTTTCTATACAGGGTCATTTTGACTCTTGGGTTGTTGTGCATGTCTGTTGTGGCCCATATACAGTCTATATACATAGACATAACAGGCTTTACCCTTGATGTCTAGAAATTTGTTTAGGTGTAATTCATTTGCGTTATTTTTTCATATACTTAATAACTAGTAAATAATTTACACTTATTTTACATGCATGCATAATTGCGCTAAGCTTACATAATTTTCTGACCTTTCTGACAATGCTCCTTTGTGAAGCTAGTACATAACCCTTACATTATTTTGCATGTCAGTCTGACTAGCATTGATTATTGAAGTTTCTCTTGATGTTTACTTTTTCTCATTTAGGGTCTTGAGCTTGCCTGCAAAGTGTTGACACTGATGTGTTGTGGAATGCATGTATGAAATTTATATTATGCTAATGATGTTTGTGGGTTAGTTTGATCCACATAGTTCTTACTAAAAGGTAGCTGCACAGACTCAAAATAATACCTTCTATTTATAATGTACAGTTATATAGTTTCAGTATGGTTATAATGTTGGTGATACATACAGTTTTAATCTTTTTTTGCAATTTGTGAAGTAGTGATTGTACATTTTTTTTTTTTACTGGATTTTCCAGTGTGACTTATGGTAAATTGAATTGAATCCAATTATGTCAGTATCCCCCCCTCTACTAAAAATTGTACCCAAAAATTTAACCTACAGCCAATCTCTTATATGTTGGTAATTGGTGGACCATAACAACCACATTGTCAACCAGCAAAACTTGCTCACTAGCCCAAAGAACTTGCTACTTAAGTTTGTTAAGAAGACTGCACTGTAAAAAAAAAGAAAAAAAGCTGCTGATGATGTAGTTGGCAGAATAGTTCTGTAAAATAAGAATAGTTCTGTAAAAAAAAACCTGTAAAAGGAAGGCAGTTTAAAATAATGATTTGTTCATTGTACTATCAAAAACGGTACAATTAACTGTATTTTACTGTAAATTTACATACATTTTTTGGTTAGCACTTTTGGAGTTTTCACCTGTATTTGGTAAAGAAACTAGCCATTAAGCAATTATTTATTTATTTTTTCAGTAGCATTTTTACAGTCTTTTACAGCTAAAATTACAATCAGTGCAGCGTGACACGACATAACTCAACACAGAAAAATCCCAGACAGTAAAGTGCTGCATTGTTTTATTGATGATGTACTGACAAATTACTTATGATGATAACTCTGTCATGTTCAGTGTAGACTGTCTTTAGCTACTGCATGACACGACAACTGTCAAAAGTCCGGTGTAGATACTCATTTTCACAGTGCGATGAAAGCACCACTATCCCATGTTAAACACAACATATTCAGTGATTTAGCCATCTGAAATCTGACAGTGATTAGCAGTTCTAGATAGATGTTTCCTCTCTTAATAGTTCAATATTTTTTCTAAATGCTTGATATTTTTATAGCAGAAAAATAGTAGCACGCAGTTTTTAAATGTTAGACAATTACCACAGTAAAGAACAGGGCTGCGTTCTCCGAAAACGTTGTCTCTAAGCACGCTACGAAGACTCTGAAGGTATACCTTAACTACAGTTATACCTTTTATATGCGTGTTCGCCAAACTATACCTTAGGATGTTGCTTAAGGTAAACCTTCTTAAGTGCGACCTTAGATATCGATGCCTCGATGATTTATTGTGCACTCTTTCCTTCACAGCGGTATTGGAAAAGTATTAAGAAAACAATGTTCTTTATAAAGAAGCATTTCAATAAATACGTTTATGTGTTTAGAATTTAGCAAGTGCTCAATACCACACCCTCACTGCCATAAGTGTGTTAATGTTCTCCATATGCCGACCCACCAGCCGTATAGCACCGACCTCGATTGAAGTGCATTATAAAAAAGAATGGCACGATTTTGCAAGCGCTGCCATAGCTATAAAGATTGCGTCATCTTTCTTCATATAGACTCTTCTCTCTTTTAGACTCTTCTAGCCTTTTCTGTCAAGTGGTTCGCCAGGTGATGTGCTTAAGGGTAGTAATTAAAAAAGCTAACAACCATTAGTGTATGGAAACTTTATTAATGAAAACACTTCCATTCACTGGGTGTAGG
>JAUCMT010000021.1:15783569-15809662 GCA_032357475.1 Enteromius thamalakanensis | reverse complement strand
GTTAATTGTGTGTAGTGTTTTGACAAACCGGGCTAAGTTTTCAAAATTGTGCTTAAGCAATCGTAAAAAACTGTAATCACTTTTATCATTTAATATTTCTTACTTTAATATTAATATTAAGTCCATAAAATTCATAATTTGAATTGAAAAAATATACATAGTTTTATTTTTAATTAACTACAGCATTTGTGCATGTAATTTCATGTTATGTTCTATCTGTTGCCATGCTGATCAACAAGATTTTCATTTTTTGACAGAAACCATTTCTTTAAAATATAGAAAAGGAACACAATAAATGTAGAAAAAAACCTATTAATGCCCAAAACACCATTATCTCTGAAACAAGATGACACTTTTTGTCAACACACAAAACCAAATTGACGGTTTGGCTTCAGCAGCACTTAAAACCAGACTGATTTATTAGGCAAGATCTGGCAACCAGTCTTGTTGGTTGTGTGAGCTGTGTCTATGACAGATGCAATATACTTGTTTAAAGCCATAACCAGCATTAGCTTATCATTCAATCTGCAGAAGGCTGGAGCAGAATTGAGTTCAGCAAGCCAATACTATACTAAAAATACCTTTGTAAATGAATTTCATGGTCAATATATTTGATAGAGTACAAAATAGTTTTGTTTTCACTGTTGCCTACAAACAAAGTAGTGGCATTTCCTCATTTGTAGAGGTCTGGTGCATGTTTGTGATTGCGTGTGTGTTTGTCACGCAGAGTCCAAGGCCACAATCTTCGTTTATCAAAGTGCACCGATTGTCACGTTTCCATGGCAACCCTCAGGAAGATGATGAGGCGGCTGTCTGGCATCATCCTGGCCGCTGCGTCTCTGAGTTGACCTCTGGTTCACGGCCTGCATTAATGCAAGACTGCATTGCACCGAAGACAAGCATGGCGTTATTGAAAGTTTGCCGGTCGAGACTCTTTGAGCGGTTAACGCTCTTTTGTTGTTTGGTGGTCGCTGTGGGTTAGTGTAATGTGATTGGATGAGTTGACGAGGTTTCTTTCTCTTAAATAGGTCAGTGTGTTAAAACCACATGGCAGATGGACAAGCCTGAGAAAAGAGAGCATAATGAATGGCAGAGTATTGAAACGGAAGGATAAGACGAGATATTAATGAAAACCCAAAGCAGGAACAAACGACTTAAATGTGAAATAAAAGAATAAAATGAAAAGGCTTTTGTTCTCTGTTGAGTTAACTGCAGGAGCCGCTTTAATGCATCCTCCAGGGTTGACTTTGCTTGAGATTCGTCTGAATTAGACGATCAGCTCCCGCCAGGACAAATATCCTGCGCTTAGTTTCCTAGAGAACCGTTGGTCTGATTTACAGAGACAGCAGTATTGTAGAAAGCAGGGGCAAAACGGCAAAGTTCAGACTGAGTTTAATAGATGGTTTGGCTGAAAACCTGTCTAGAACATGTCTGAATCATATTTCAGATAGATGACAAAAGAAATGAGAATCAAACTGAATTTTGCCTGTAAATAAAAAAGCTAATAAATACTATATACGTGACCCTGGAGCATATTACTTATCAAAAATGAAGTTTTGATATATTTGTGGTAGGAAATGTACAAAATATCTTAAAGGAACATGACCTTTATGTAAAGTTTTTTGGCATAAAACAAGAAATGATCATTTTAACCCATAAAATGTATTTATGACTATTGCTCACTGATCTATATAGTTCTATACTATAGATCAGTGCTATTGCTACAAATATAGACATTTCATCCGGCACATGCGCCTGTACGGAAGTTAACTCTCTGATTAACCACAATATAGTAGTATGGTGCACTGTTTTTAAACGAACTAGCTACACATGACTGTTTCCCGAACACGGTTGCATCTCCATCATTTGAACCACATTAGTTCAACCACATAGGGGCATTGTTAATGATGTCACACGCATGTGGTGGAGGCCTAACTTACGCTATTTAACTTATTAGAGACCTTCAGGATGCTGCTGTATTGAACATGACACATATTGACTAATTTACTATTTTTGTTCACTGTCATCATGCTTTATTTGGCCTTTGAATTTTCACGGTTGCCCCTTACGTCATACAGGTTCCCTTAGCCATTCATGCACATGCACAGCGTTTAAAATGGACGCGCAAAATTACATAATTAAAATGCATTTTATATTTAGATAGAAAGGAAGATAAAGATAGTAATGCGTGTTAGTTTGCTTCTTGTGCCCAATAGCATATTTATTAAAGCCCATATATTTTACTAACAAGAAACTACAGTATGTTTCTAACCACAGGTGCTGTACAAAGCTGTAGTTCTAACCACGTACGTTTGTGACGTTGATTGCGAATGTTCGTTTGAACTATGCTTTTGGGAAACACTGAATCTTTTAGCTATGCTGGTAATGACGCCACTTGCGACCATAGTAGACTAACCATGCTTTTAGGAAACGCTCCCCAGTAACATTTGTTATGTTGTCGTCCTTGAAACCGTCTATACCCCAGCGACTTAAGACTTCCTGGTCCAGGGTCACATATAGAGGCTATTTCTTTATTAGTTCATGCTAATGCATTACATTAGAACTTTATATATTACCTTTCTGTTTATATGTGATCTAAAAATATAACTAAAATATAATGAATAATATAATAATAACACTTTTTAAAGTGACTTATTCTTAAGTCATCTTTTAACGCAGATGTGGCAGAATCATTTTTTGAGATGAAAAGAGCATGGCAGAGTGTTAAAATCTCACTGTGATTCTGTGAAGTTCATGTACATGTTCATGTAGACTTGGAAAAGTGTGAGATGTGCTAAAAACATCTTAAACAATGTGCATGGTTCGAATAGCATCAGACAGCATCCAAAATGAAATGAGTATTTAACGTTGTGTATTTTTGGTGGTGGACTTCAGCTTTAAATAAAGCACTTTTTTGTTTATTTTCTCTTTGGTGTGCATTTGTCTGATTTGGCACACACACACACATGTACAGGCATGTTGAAGTGCAGTGTATGTGGGCATTTTGTGTTAGAATCCAGACGTTTCGTAATCCTTCCCCCGAAATCATTTCTGTGGAATCTCTACTGTAAACAGAAACAGCAAACTGTGTTTTAGTTGACATGCAGTTCAGGAATGTTTCTCAGCTAGCTGCAGACAGACACGCATCACCTGATGATAAGTGTGATTGAGAGTGTTAGGGGTTGGTTATGGTGTTTTTCTGTAGTAAGCAGCTCCTGCAGTCTGTAAAATCACTGTATAGTCAGCAGTCTGCTGTAGAGAGAGAGAGAATACTCAACAAAGTCTCATAACCAATTTGTACACATTCAAATGAGGTGGCAAAGTCGCGCTAAGTTGTACGGTTTTGTACATGTTCTAAACCCCAATGACAGGTATGTTTAGGGGCGGGGTTAGGTGTAATTTAGGGCTGGGCAATTAATCGAAAAGTAATCGTAATCGACATTCGGAACCTATAATCAATCAAATCTTTCCAGGACGATTATTTCGATTACTTTCCCTTTAAAAAAACTACCGCGTGTGGAGTCACGTGATCCGCTCCGTTACGTTACCCTACGTGCACAACAGACGTGACTTGTATGAATAAATCACGCTATTCACGCGTAGTTGGATGCTTGAACATTTTGAGTTCACTCGTTTCATTCGCATGTGAAATTCGCTTCACAGCAAACGCAAATTTGTGTCATGGGAGGGGCTTCTACCAGGCGCTTCCAGTCTCTGTAATATGTCTCCCTTGGCTACAGTCAAGCGAAGCGGGTTTAAAAACACTGTTAAAACTCTCAACACTGTGCTGTCGCAATTACATTTTTCCTGCGCTGCCAGGCATGTACAAGACATAACCTGAAAAAGTTAACATGCTCATGTTTCTTAGTAAGAACCAAAAATTCATGTTCATAGAGTGACAAGATCACTAAGAACACCTCATGCAACCGTGTTTAGGAGAGTTCTATTTTCTATTTATCTGTTGTTTACATTGATACAGTGAACATTAAAATATTTGTTTACAGAAGATGCAAGAAATGCACAGTTTAAAATATTATTTACAAGATATGCAAAAGTTATTTTATTTATTAGAAGAAATACTGCTTATTTTCTACTTATAATAAGAAAATCATTGAAAATGATTTTATTTATTTTTAGGTTTTTTATGAGAACAAAGTGACTGTTAGTTATAGGCAATGTGTGCGTTCATTTCAGTTGTTCAACACTGATGTTTAATAAATGATAGATGATAGAGGATCTAAAGTGTTTCCTTCAATTATTTTAAAATCAAGTAATGCACCCTTCGTTAAAAAATCTATCACTTGTATTATGTGAGCATATTTACTGTACACGATTTGTCAGTGAACAATGAGGGCAAAATAAATAAATGAAATAATCGTTCATTAATCGTAATTGAGTTAAAATGTTCAGTTAATCGAGATTTTAAGTTAAGGCCAAATCGCCCAGCCCTAGGTGTAATTCATACGAATTGGCGAATTGTATGAATTCGTGAGTGAGGTCGTTCGAATTTGTACGAATTAGCCACTTCAAAAAATATGTGCAAATTGCCGTGAGACTGGGCTGGAACACTATGTTTTAAAACATTATTTTAAGACTTATTAAGCTATGAAGTTATTTTTTATTTATTATATATTTTTATACATTATAAGTTTTGGCTTTATTGTGTTTAAATATTGCTAAAATAATACAAATATAAGCATAACTTCATTTATGAAACAATATAAAGCTATGGGTAAAATATACATATATATTTGGTCAAATTGAGTATATTAATAATAAATAATGAAACAAAAATTAAAAAGCAGAACAAATAACAAGCATTATTATTATTATTATTTTATTAATATAAATAAAATATTTAATTTTATTTTACGTGAATAATTTTAAATCATCACATATGTATATTATTTTACAAAATTTTCGATGATTATTTCTTATGTAGAAATGTAGAAAAGTCTACATCAGCTACTTCTAAGGTTTCGTTTCTGTTTCAGTTTTTAGACGAGTAGAGAAATACACAATGTACAACAGATTTAGGTGTTTGAATTTGGTCTGACACATTCAACCCACACAAGTACATATTTGCACACTTCACACTGTAAAAATACTATATATACTTTCGTTCTCAATTTCACTGATTGCATAAGGAAATGATGAGGAGCGTTCCTCATTTATAGACCGGGCAGTCACTGGGAGTTTTCATGTGGGCTGAAAAGAACCCTACGGCAGAGCGTCATTAATTCATGGTTAGCAGCGCACTCACACACACACACACACACACACACAAACAGATATGGTCTCACTTACCATTTATACAGCGAGTGCATCCCAGGCCATTTCCGGCACATGTTGGAGACGGGTTAAGGCCTCACCCGAGGCTATCTGCAAATGTCTTTGGTATGAAAGGAGCCTGTCTGCAAGCTTTACCTCATGACCTGTTTACAATAATGAGTCTCAGAAGCCCTCTCCGCTGAGGGCACACACAGCAGGCCAGTCCTGAGCTCAGCCAGAACAAACACATCACATGCACGCTGACGGAGAGGAAGGAAGGAGACTATGATTATGTGGAGGTAAAAATTAGTTAACATCAGGGCTGATTTAGTTGCAAAATATAGTCATTCCTAACCTTATGCATAATACAGTTGTTGGTAATACTGGTAACCAATCCATTGTTTGTTACGTATCAATTTTCAGTATTTAATTGTCTGTATTTATTCGTCTTCTTTTTACATTTAGATCACTGTACCTTTGGCTTCATTTAAAGCTTAAATATTTTTGAGAACTCAAACAATATAGCAGTGTTTGTTTTAAAATGTAATCCAACATTGTAATCCTACAGTGGGTGTGGAAAGTATTCAGACCCCCTTCGATTTTTCACTCTTTGTTATATTGCTGCCATTTTGCTAAAATCTTAAAAACAGAATTGTTGACATTTTCGCAGATTTAAAGAAAAACTGAAATATCACATGGTCCTTTGTAGTCGGACCCTTTGCTCAGTATTTAGTAGAAGCACCCTTCTGATCGAATACAGCCATGAGTCAAGTTGTTCACACCTGGATTTGGGGTTCTTCTGTTATTCCTCCTTACAGATCCTCTCCAGTCCTGTCAGGTTGGATGGTAAACGTTGGTGGACGGCCATTTTTAGGTCTCTCCAGAGCTGTCAATTGGGTTTAAGTCAGGGCTCTGGCTGGGCCATTCAAGAACAGTCACACAGCTGTGTGCTTAGAGTCATTGTCTTGTTGGAAGGTAAACCTTCGGCCCAGTCTGAGGTCCTGAGCACTCTGGAGAAGATTTTGTTGCAGGATATCCCTGTACTTGGCCGTATTCATCTTTCCCTCGATTGCAACCTGTCGTCTTGTCCCTGCAGCTGAAAACATCCTGCAATAAAAAGAGTGAAAAATTTAACGGGGTCTGAATACTTTCCGTACCTACTTGTCACGCTGAGATGCAGGAAGCACGAAGGCAGAGATAGGTTTTCTCAAATATACAATCTTTTAATTCAAACAGACAGGCTGAGTAATTCAGACAACATAGCAACATTAATAATCCAACCAAAAGACAAGACAAACTAAACGGGCTTTTAAACAAGATCACATTAGGGAGAAATCAGGACAGGTGAGGAACACAGGTGGAACTTTAACTAATTAACTAAACAAGGAAAGGAACAAGACCAAATAAGGAAACACAGGAAGGGTGAAAACGAAACCAAAACTAAAGTGACAGATAGACAACAAGAAACAAAGTGTTACACTACTGTTTGTGATGCATTTAATTTGCATTTCATCCTCTGTGGAGTGAGGTTTACTTTTGGTTTTTGCATGCGATCCCTACATGTTCTCTACTGTACATTACATTTTTCCCTTTCACTTTAGCTTTCTGCCTAACTATTGGATGGTCTTTTGAATTTAGCCAGCTTAGAATGTTTTTCATTATAGATATATATCTGAAACCGATCAAAACCACCCATGGACCATTCATGGACCACAATGCGGAGCGATGGTTTTCTGCCATTCTTTTAGCAAGATAATAGATTTCCAATACTATACTTTTAATGTATAACAAGTTACATTTTAACTGGTTATTTCTACAACTATTGGCTTTTTGTTGGTCTGCTACCACAGTCTGAAAACAGGCAGATATGACAGGAGAATTACATCATTTTGTCTGAAAGTCATGAACATTTCGATCACATTGCCACTTCACCACATCTCAAATATTACTGTTTATTGTATTTAATGGCACCCTGTGGTAGAAATGATGATGAAATGATGAATGATTAAATGATTGATGAATGATGAAATGATTTTTGAAAATATCTTCAGAACAAACTAGGATTATTTCATAGATAGCATGCTATGTATCTTAAATATACACAATATAGTTATCTATGATATTTTTTACACCATACATTTGACAGAAATGTTGCATGAACTGACATAAAAATATTCTGTTCACAACAGGTATTTGTTTACCACATATGTTTTTCCAATTTTGAAAATGTTTTCACTAAATCATTAAAATGCATTACAATATGCATATAACAATTTAACCGCATGTCATAGTTTAACGTATTCAAAATCTTTTCATAAAAGAAAAAATAAAAGTTTCAGTCTGAATCAAAGCTGAATAAACACCCACATGTAAAAGTCATAAGACCAAGTCTATTTCTACAGTTTTTTCCCCAATGTCCCTGATATCAGCAGTAGAAAATGTGTTTATCATTTGAGCTTTTATGAGAGAAATGAACTGGCATTGTGCTACCGATCAAATTGACTGCCAGTATTTTAGCTGTGCAGCAGGCAGTTCCATTTCCATGTCTTGATAACGCACACAAACAAACAACAAAATAGAACTTCAATTGAGCTGCGTGTATTTGATGTCTGCCCCCTTTACTTTGCATTTCTGATGTAAATGAATGTTCAAAGCACAAGCTGAACATCAGAACCGTGGCATTTCACCCCACTGACTCCACACTGCCCAAAAAGAGACGTTTCTCTTGCCAACTGGGCAGTGTTTGGAAAAGCAAATAGTCTGTTTTTAAACTGGATATTAGCAGGTTTAGATTTAGATAAGCTTCCCCAAAAGGTTCAAGATAAGCTTTAATCCTCAGTGGATTAGTTAAACACATGAACTAATAAAGCCAATTTGTCATTATTTTGAGATTGATTATTCATGTAATTTTTTTTTTTTGAAAGTACATTACTCGAGTAAAAATGTTAAAAAGGTCCACAAAAAAGGTCTCCTAGAGTGTTAGTAGCAAAAAAATCATGCCCTGCTTAAATTCAGAAGTTGCATGTGATGGAGATATAGAAAATAGTAAGCAGTGCATTTTAAGTCAGCCTTTAGAGGTTGTTTCTGCTTGAGATTGTGGTCACTTTATGAGATTAATGTGGTTAATTTCACTCAGGCTTGTTCTGCTTGCACACCAAGATGATCCCTAGGGCTAAATTGTTCATAGATTTGTATTCCACTGCAGCTGTTTAATATTTTATTTTCCTCTGCAATAAACACTAATGTGCAATTATAATGATCTTCCTCAGTCCTTAAAATAAAAATAAAAATAAAAAAAATAACACAGAGCTAACAAACCACTACACGATTTTATAAGATACTAATCTAGTTTGCAACCAGTACAACAAACAAAACTAAAGTGTAATATTAGATACTTAATATAAGTGCTTTTGCTTACTTTTTTAATGTTAAGACTCACTGCATTTAAATAATATCCAGAGATCTTCTAATTGTTAAAAAAAAATACTATAAGGACTGGGAAAGCAACAGCCTGGACACAACAAATAAACTGAAGTAAAATTTAACATGTATAACAGCCAGATGACAAGAAGATATTGATTGGTGACAACCAATAGTAACTAACATTTGTGAAAGTTTTCAGTGTAGTAGACAGCTGAAGCGTGTGGAATAACGTGTGCATAACAACTAAAACATGAATTTTGCAGCAAAGCTGAATAGTACTGTCTTCTTTAAATTGATAAATTGTATGTATGGTTCTCTAATCCAGAGAAAAGTCTATTTTTAGAGGCAAGAATTTCAGTGCACCCACTCCCTCCAACATCGAATAGCTTCTTGTCCCTTTATGACCTTAAAACTGAACTTTGATGTTTTGTAATCTGTAGTGTGTGCTTTAAAAATTCCCATATCTTATAACAATGTGCCCTGCGGTGTTATCATGCAATTTACAGAAATATGCAGGGTAAAAGCTGAAACACACTGTAACAACGGCACAGTTTCTGACAGAACTGACTGAGCTGGATACAAAAGGGTTTTCTGTTTTGTATCTGAGATAGGTACAACTACTGTAGATCAAAAATACTTATTGTCCTCATAATTCTAGAAAATATTACCTATTTATGGGTATGTATATCATCATTTTTGAGCGTACAAAGAAAAAAAAGGTCCTACTTTATATTAAGATTTCGTAATACCTGTGTACTTACAAAGTAAATAGATGTGTACGTAATAAGTACACATTGTTTCATATCTACAGATCTAATGTTTGTGTAACTACACACATGTAACAACCCTCTGAATGGTATGTGTAACATTGTGGACATTGGTAACACTTTTTTTCACTCACTAAGTACTCATGTAAAAGGAGTTATATAACTACATTTTGTAACAACAGTATGTATTCATTTAATTCAGGGGTGGAGATGGGTAAATTTAGGGATATGTAAAATGTGAAGAGTTTGTGCACTAATGTAATACCATTGTACTTAAATAAGATTATGGGAGCAAAATGGCAGAATATGCAGGTGGAAACACTGGTAAGTGAAAGAATTGCCAAGCACAAAAATAGCTATTTATTGAATATCTAAAAGAGTGCAGGATGTGCAGATATGTGGTTATGCGTTGTGGCTAATACGTATTACAGGTAGAGTACTCTTTAAAAGAGCATTGGTCTCTGCTGTTAATGCATCTGTCAAGCTTCAGTCAGTCAAGGCTCATTTAGCTTCACATTAATGCAAATTTTTCTCAGCAAGTCACTTGTATATTTGTGCTAGCCTGGCTTCCGCAACTTTAAAGCTAATAGGAGCTTAGTCTGGCCAAGCTACCTTACCCGCCTTCTGGGAGACGGGCTTAACCTGCGTGCATCAGATACATCTGTATATTGCTGGACGAATCTACAACCAATCAGACCCCTCATGTCGATGACGTATAGTATGCGTAGGGACGGAACTTGAAGACACTGTAACCAATTGTAGCTAGCTTCATTAAAGCATTAGAAAAATGTCAGAAGGAAAATACTTCTGCTCCGTTTTCAAAGAAAAGCTGTCATTAAAAATTTCTCAAAACAGCTGCAACACAGCAAAGTCGAACGATTGTTGCTGCTCGGTACACGCCATGTTTAAAAGCTGGCATGCTAGTAGAACTGCCGCGTCATCGCGTTACACCCGCTTCAGTCGTGCCGAGGGGGCGGGAGCTCGTTTCTCATTGGTTCCCACTTTTTTGGGAATCTGAAAAGCTCTAAAACAGCAGCTTGGCCAGACTAACTTTGCTGGTGAAATGAATGTAGCTTGAAGTTTAAAACAGCACCTTTAAGACCTATAGCACAAACTTTATCAAATCATTGCATCAGCATTAGATACAAACGCTCGGTAAACGCTTATCTTAATGCAGCTAGTTCTAACTTACCATCTATGCTAAGTGAACGTTACATCACCTAATAAATATTCATATGCCTTGTTCAAGAGGCTTCTATGGTTCATAATATGCCTGCCTTTTGTATCTCCCATTATTCCCAGCTCTGATAAATGCAGTCATGATGAACAATCGCACCATCTTGTTCACCAGATCTAATATTCTCTAATATTCTGTGTCCATTCAAAGGCGACATTAATCAATACTTCCTTCACTGTGATCCTAAATTTAACGCTCCCTTCATAAACCTGACACGGAGAGCTGTAATTAAATTAAATTTGTTCTATATCTGAGATTGCTGGCTTGTAATAATCTGTTTAATGAGGTAACAGGTTATACAGAAATACAGAAATCAGGCACAGTCTCCAAGAACTTTTTCTGAAAACTTTTGACAGGAAGCATGAAGAGATTCTCACATCCACCATTCTGGTTTCATGCAGGCATCCTAGCGTCTGTTCTGAAATATCATGAGCATTCTGGGTGGGAGCAGATACGGTTAGTGCCATAAAGGAGCTAAACGCTCTAAAGAGGCTGACAGGATAAGAGAATATTATGCAGCATTTAAACAAGAACAACCTTTGCCTGGCTTCAGTCTTCCTCTGAGAAAACCTGAGAAGGTGTAGATGAAGGAGCTTTGTAAATAAAAGATATTATTTCAATGCTAATATCTGCTGACAGCTCCTGATAACAAAAAGAGCTAAACTAAAGGAAAAACTACAGCACAGGCTTACAAAGACGGAACATTAAGTTTGGAATAAGATTGATGGTTTTGTTTTCTATACTACACACATACATATAAACGTTTCAACTTGCATGCATTTAAATGAATTCCACCAGCTTAATTTTTGGTGGTATATACAGTGTATAATAGCTAGCTTGATAGATAGAAAGACTCAAAATGCATTGCATTGATGCCACATCAAAAAAATCATTTAATAACAAATGTCAGATATCACATTTTCTGGGAAAAAAATAATAAAATAAGTTATCTGTTTAAATATTTTTTTAACTGGTTTTGCACATTTTTTGTATATTTCATCATATTAACATATGGACACAAATTAAGACAACTAATACTGAAAAAAACTAAACCTAATAGCCTAACCTACACCAAAAACTGTTTGTGCTATATTTATTTACAGTATTTTGTTATTGTTGCAATTGTCTATGTGCTTTTCAGGGGACTTTCAAAAAGCACTACTGAAGACCTTTATGCAAAAACACATCCATTTAGGGGTCTACAAGGTAAAAAGATTTTGTAAATATATCTTTTGTACCTTAGGATACTGCAAGGTTTGAAGTATCAGCATATACCCTTTTTCTGAGATATACTGTACATACATGCACATTTTGTCTTTGAACAGTTAACAGTGAACAGTTAAAGTCAAATACTTTCCAGTTCGACCTGAATCTTTTTCAAGAGCTCTGACCTTTGGTCTGACCTTACCACATGCACCTGTCATGGAGTAACACCTACTCTGCTCATTGTGAGACAACAAACAGTGTCCGGCGTGTTCAGCTCTGAAACAACATTAGCACTAACCTTGTTTTTAACCTCAACCCTTCATCAGCTTGACATGACCCCTTTATTTGATTCAGGCAGGAAACTCTCTATGCTGCCCCTCAGTGGATGGGAAGTGTCAATGGAGGTATGGAGTCTAGACTAAGTGCAATGCTATCTGTAATCCAACTCCACATCCAGCCTTAGACTCAGACTGTAAGTGCCAACCACTAAATCAATGCCATTGATCAGTCTGTTGGGAGGAGACTGATGTGCTGGTTTAACCCATTAGACACATCACCTTTTTAACCTGCTGAGAGAGATAATTAACGGAAAAATGCCCCTAGTGAAAAAGAAGCACACTTTAGCATTTTAAAAGTGTACTTGTTACTGAAATAATATACTCTACAGAATATACACACGTGTGGACTGAATGTAATGTTTTCAGACACTAATTGCATGTTAATTGCAATTGAATGAAAATGTACAATAGTTTAAATCAACAATAAATGCAATTGCTTATTAAGTGCACTGCTGAATGTACCCACTAACGTGATTTTACCAAGTGTAACATGTCCCTGGGCAACATCTTTGTTGACCCTGGGACAACATTGTGATTTAACAATCAGATTTGAAGAAACAGTGTACAGTTTTTGTGAAGTTTAGGCTTACAATCAGTGTTTGGTGCTTGTACATTTGATTGATTTTACATTGATTTTAGGCATTACTGATGGGTAAGGGTAGGTTTAGGTGTAGAAATATGATCAAGACTACATTTTTGCAATAAAATGTTGTTCCAGGGTCAAATATGTTGATCTAGGGACACATAGTACTTGGCAAAATCAGGACATGCGAATGTACTGATAAGTGCTTATGCAAAACTAAAATATACTTGATTAATTTAAATACCAGTGCAGTTGAAAATATAACTAAATACTTTACATGTGTGAATATAAATTAAGAAGATTATTAATACTAGTGCTGTCAAACAATGAATCACATCCAAAATAAAATTTTGTGTATTATGTGTGTGTACTGTCCTATTTATTATGTGTATATAAAAATATGTTTGAGAAATATATTTATAGGCTATATTATAAAATGTATATGTTTATACAGTTAAATAGATTTACAGAAATATATGCTGTATGTGTGTGTCACGCCAGTGGCGTGCTTTGTTGATGTTCTCCTCTGTCCTTGAATTCTATGTTTTGTTGTCATATACTATGTGTTCGTGCCTTTTATGTTTACTCTTTTGGTGTTTCACTCCCATCCAATCCTGTGTGTCCCCTTTTTCCTTGATTGTTTCCTGTATAAATGCTTGTCTTGTGTTATATCCGGTTGTCGCTCGTTGAAGTAAGTCATGTCTGTTGTGTGATGTCTGCACATGTTCTTCATGTTCGTTTTCCCTGGAATAAATGTTCACGTGTATTTGAAACTTCTGCCTCTGAGTCTCTTGTTCTCCACGGAGAAGCAAAGCCGCGACATCGCAGCAGCGTTTCGTAACAATGTGTGTGTCTCTATATATACATAATAGATATACACAGTACACATATATTATGTAAACAAAAAGATATATAATGTAAACTCTTATTTTGTTGTTTTGCCTTTGTTTTGCTACATTTTTTTTGTTTTTAAATACATTCAGTGGAGTTTAGAGCACTTTTTTTTTACAAGGGCACATTTAAAAAGTTATGTCTTTGTTAATTACTTTCGGAGGAACGGAACCTTCTGCAATGATTTATGTAAACTGCTGCATCATTATTTAAATGTTTAATATTTGACATCAGCCTATTATTAATATATTACATATAAGTGCACCTGGTAAAACTAAATGCTTTGCATGTCAGTCAAACACTCTCTTCCTGTCTAAGTGGGTTATTCTTGGCCAGAATAAGCTTCAGTCTGAAACGGACCTTTTGCCATTGTGTCAAAGAGGCTACGTGAGACTAATCATGAAGTAAAAATGCTTGTCTTATTAAATATTCATGTGCTAAACTTCCAGCCACTGTTTAATTTTGAGGGGAAAAGTTCAGGTTTAATGACAACAAATGTTGCTGTACTTCTCCAGTCAATTTTTTTAATCAAATAAAAATGATAAATAAGAACTTCTGCTGCGGGTTTGCTTATGATTATGAAATCTCTCAGGATGATGTATTAACAAAGAGTTAACAGGATAATTCAGCTGTGCAGAAAGTCAGGGTTTAAAATGACCCTTGTGAAAAAGCATCTTTCCCTGCAGTATCATTATACTTTTATGTTAAGAGAACTCAATGATGGAAATGTTTGAAAAGCTTTGCCAAGACTGTTCTCTGTAAGGCAATCAATGCACCAACAGAGCACATAATGTCCCATAAGAACCTCTGTCAATCGAGTCATGAATATGGATTACAAATGAACTGGTTGGTACCTGATATTTTTCTCCAGGTTATGATCTTCCATCTTCAGCATATATTGACTGCTTCCCCAAGCCAGACGGCTCAAGAGCCTCAGATGTCTTTTACATTGCCTACGCAAACCATGGGAGCAAAAGTCATTTCTGCATTCCGGTGCTGATCCTCATTCTAATTCATGCTATTTTCTTTTAAATATGTGCAGGCACTAACAACACATTGGCCCGTGTCTGCACCGAGAGATATCACCCTATATCACCTCTAGGAGAGCAAGAATACTTTTTTGATAAATCATAAAGACAGGCATTAGCTGGCTTTAATAAAAGCTTTGGAGGCATTTCGCCCAATCTCTAACACTCCAAACCCACAGTTTCATCAGCACCATATTAAGAAGGCCCCATCTTGCGTTTGTCAACCCTTAATTGTTAATTACATTCCAATTAGTCAGTGGGATGGATTAAGAAATCAGCTCCAGCAGCCCTGAAGCAGAGTCATACGAGGTGAGGAGAGCAGGTTTATTTGCCTGCTTTGTGTGTTTGCACTGAAAGCTATTTTGGTTTTTCCATCACTCTATTATTTTATCTGTCTGATTTGACAGGTTATATGATGCATCCTTACTTACTCCTGAGCAGAACTCAACAAAAAGTTCAACCTAGGTCAGAATCAGCCGGATGCTCAGGGTTTCAGATACTGATAAAAAGCCTTGTTTCGAATGGACTTCAAAAGCTTTTGATATAAAGCAGTCAACTTCTTTGAGTCGTAATGTTGCTGTTTTTGCATGAAAAGTATCTAGAAAGTTAAACAGCACAACGTTCAATGCAAAGGGAGTTGTTCTCAGTAAGTACTGTTTCTGAACTTCCTCAAATGGCTCCATTGGTGTCTTGAATTCTCTTCTGGGAACATATTTGCCCTAAAAGTATACACAAAAATATAAGGGCATGATCGCGTTGTCACCATGTCCAAAAATACATAATTTCACAACTTTCATATACTGATACACATGCAGATGATCACTTCAGACATGACCAACTGATTATGTGAACTTTGACTGACTAAAAAGAACTTCTATTTGTTGGTTCCATACTTTATATTATTACTTATAAATGTTATTATTATTTTTATTATTTTTACATGATGTTAATTTAATAAATAAATAAATAAATCTAAGTTATGTTTCTCTATATTTCTTATTTGTAAAATTCTCTTATTTCTATATTATACTGGAACTTCCTGTTTTTAAATTTTTAGGCGTGATTTGTTCATGAATCAGAATACATTGGTATTGCTGTTCCACTGTATATTTTTGATTTGTTTAAAACAATTTTTAAAACGCCTCATAAGAGTCATTTGTCGGTGAATCAGGCTACACTAGTTGCTTTTTTATTTTTTGATTCAAGAGAAACTGCTCATAAGAGTCATTTTTTCGTTAAATCAAATATTGCTGTTCTGCTGTATGTTTTGATTCACTAAAAAGTACTGGCTCACAAGAGTCATTTGTTCATGAATCAGAAAATATTAGCCCCCTATTCTAGTCACACTAGTCACCTGCAAATTGTTTATATTTGCTACAATTTCTCAAAGGAATAAATTGTCAGCGAATCATTCAACATTGGTAGCACTGTATGTTTTGATTTAAAAATGAAAAATGAAAGACATATTTACACAAATGAAAAACATATTTATTTCTCCCTGAATTCTCTACATATTTTGATCTTGGGTTTTTAAAAATCAATATGCAATCTGGAATGCTCAGATAAAGATTATTGGAAAATAGATTGGAAAGAAATTAAGCATTACCCATTCTTAGTACTCTCAGTTCATAGCATGCAAGATCATGTGAGGTCATCATGCTTCTCAAACTGAAATACAAGAATAGACTTCTGCATGGATGTCCAGCATTAGTGTGTGTAATGCAATGAAAGCCCACTGATATTTCTCTTTCAGAGTGGAAAAACACTTCTCAGGCCCACAGTTTATTTGTCTCACACTCAGGTTGCTTTCCTCATATCTTGCCAGGATACAGGAGTCATTTCTAATCGAATCTTTCTTCCTAAGCACACTCTAAGCACACTGACCTAATGCACTGTACTGTAACTGATTTCTGTAATTTGAACAGTATTTTACTGTAATATGGAGAGTAAGATACTGTAAAATGCGTATACAGTATTTTACTTTAAACAGCAAAGATATATTGGAAAGATATGGTCACTACTGCATTTATTCACTACAGTACAGTACACTATGGTAAATTTACTAAACTTTTAAAGTCTCTCCACGAGCGATCTACCAGGTGCAAATATGTGGCAGCTCAGCTATATATATATATATATATATATATTAGCTTTGGTCAGCCGATTCGAACTGCCAAAACAAACTCAAAATTAGATTAGTTAAATATAGATTCTTAATAATTAAAATTAAATTCTATTAAATTCTCATATTAGGCCTATTACATGCATAGAGCTTACACACACACATGTACATTAAGAATGATTAGGCCTATATGAACAGATCAGTTTGTGGCATTTTTCACAAAATGTCAGGGCA
This sequence comes from Enteromius thamalakanensis, assembly GCA_032357475.1. Taxonomy (NCBI): domain Eukaryota; kingdom Metazoa; phylum Chordata; class Actinopteri; order Cypriniformes; family Cyprinidae; genus Enteromius; species Enteromius thamalakanensis. The sequence goes on along the minus strand of JAUCMT010000021.1, from coordinate 15,792,562 downwards.
ACAAAATTTAATAAACAAGAAATTAATATTATTAATAGTTAATATTAGTGATTTAAATCACTAAGAAAATATTTTATTTTTGCTCAATATCACAAAAATAGTTCTAAACAAAGTTATGTTGGGCATCTTTTCATACAGCAGTGTTTCACTACAGAATTAATCAAACTTTTTTGAACACCTAGAATCAGAGATTCACTGAAGTATTTAAAAAAAAGTAACCATATTTTGAATGTTTTTGTAACCCTCAGACATGGATGCGTGAGGCAGGATAAAGTAAACTCAAAGTATATTTATTTATAACATAAGATTCAATTCAAAATTCATCAAGGAGAGGCTCAAAGACAAATAAAGATATTCAGTAATGCTGATCGTCTGATCGCTTCGTACAGACAGAATACAGTTACTTTCATGGCAATCTCCTGATCGCTTTAACTCAGGCTTGCCTCCTTGCTCTCATCGTAACTCCAAGTAGACACAGGGACAGTGGTCATGAAGATAGTTTTCTCCGGAGGAAACAGGTGAGTAACAAGGTGAGTACAGTAAGGTGGGTATTCTCACTTGTGAAGTGCGATCTCCCGATTGCTGTTGTACATGAGAGGCGGCACGTGAGCAGGTGAGGTAAGGATCTTTGTCCTTCAACTGTGTAGACGATCTGGCATCACACTGTGAACAGGTAAGTTAATCAGGTCAGTAGTCCCGTAAGTCTCTTAAAAGGGGTTTCTAACATAATGTTAGCGATCTCCATATTGCTTTCTCTATTTCCATTCTCTACAACATGATCCGCTCGTGAGTCCTTGAGGTCAGGTGCTCGGTGCAGGTAAATGCTGTGGTTTAAAAGTCTTGACAAGGCATAACTTCAATCATAACATGAAAATCCACTCCAATAGGTAAGATAAAAGGTGAGTTAGGGTTGTTACCCCATGCTCAGCCTTCAACACTCTTGTTTGGACAGCATATATGCAGCAGCCTTGATTAGAGGTGATTTCAATTAAAAGTCTGGTGACTGAGATTGTGTGTAGGCGGGTTTGTGCTGGGATCAGTGCCCAGCGCTGGCGTGACAGTTTTTTTGTGTGAAAATAAACTCTGTAGTACTGATATTGTAAAATAAAATACAGTTATAATACTGTAAATTAAAATACAGTAAAGACATTATAATTGTAACACCGTCACCTGGTCCTGTCATTGTGTGTATTTTTTCCACGTGCTCTGTATTTTGTTTTCATTCATTTTCCCATATGTTGTGCCTTATTTGTAACCCCGCCCATCTAATCACTGTTCACTCCCTACCACCCTTGTTTCCAGGTGTTCCCCCTTGTCTTGTGATTAGTCTCTGTATTTAGTTGATTCCTTGTCTGTAGTCTTTTGTGAATTGTTAACGTTTTTACTGTCGTTGATGTGTGTCACACTGCCCTCTGCATGTCCCTTTTATTAAATGTTCACAAACTTGAATCTAGTTCTGCCTCCGCGCTAAGGAAGCGAGAGCGCGATACTGCAGCAGTGTCTGCTTGTTACAATATACTGTTAATTAAATTAGTTATTAAATGATTAAATACAGTAATAATACAGTCAACATTTTTACAGTAATTTACTGGCATCCAGCTGCCAGTAAGTTACTGTAAAATTTACAGCAACCTTTTTACAGTGTGATTTAATGTAAGAGTTAAACTACAATCTGTTATTAAATGATAAAAGGAGACCACAGCATACGGCCGCTAAATGTCCAATGACACGAAAAAGATGCTGTTGGCTACAGCTGTTTGGATGTGTTATATTTACCAGAGCCATAAACATGCATGACTAACTCACACGAAAGCTCACCATATAGGCAAGTGAGTTGAAGCAGGGTTGTGGTCAAACAGCAATTCAAAAGTATTTTCTTCCACAGCCCATCTTCAGAATAATGGGTTCAGCAAAAGACACAGAAAGCAAGTTCAAGGGCTGAATGGTTCATGGAGCTGCAGCCATAAAGGGTTACAATCTTGAAGGGAAAAAAATAACAGAAAGGATGAGCAATTATTGCACTCGCTGGTCTCTGTTGGGGTATATAGCGTTTTGTCTAGATATCATCCTCAATGAAAAGCTTCCACGACTGCTCAGGCATGAACCATGAAAGTGACTAATAACTGAGGACCATAGAGGCATCCGACTCGTTCCCACTGCCGGCTTTTCGCTTGCAGTCTTTCCTAATAAGCTTTTTCTTTCTGCACTTACTTTAATTTCCTTTAGCTTGTGCTGTGTGCACAACAATTTGACAGCACATTAAAAATGTGTCAGACTCAAAAATGTATCAGTTCATTCATGTATTAGCAACATTTAATCTATTGATGTATATATATAAATACAGCCTGTTCATTGTTAATTCATATTGGTTCACATGAACTAATGTTGTTTTTTTAAAGAGCCCCTCTTATGGTTTATGAAAGGTTAATATTATAGTTTTGGGAGTAGATACTGTAGTACTTAAAGCCACCTAATATAAAGTGTATAAAAACAGTTTATAAAAATCACTAAAATGTTAAATAAAACCCTTTTCGACCGCTAGTTTTTGAAACTATATACTTTACACATTTACTATACACATTTTCCAATATACTGAGCAGCAAAACGGCGGATAATGGGGCAACTTTGTAAAAGAAGCCTAATTCTTGACATCTCTTGAACCCACACAGGATTACTGGGGCTTGTTGGCTCTACTCTGTGTTGCTCGCTACTCCGGCTGCCATCAGCAGTTGCTCAGGATTACAGATAATAGATGAAACAGACTATGTGGATGCAATTACAGATGCGTAATTCATCATCACTTAATCTCCATTCATGATATGAGGGAATGGAGCCCCATCCAGGCGACCTAGCACACGACCTCATGGCATGAGCAGACACATGCATGGTGAGTTTATCTGAGGACTACCCAGCAGGGAGAGAACATCAAAGTACAGCATACTCATACTAATGCACTGAGCATATTAAACCCCCAAAATATGGCCTGTTTGCACAAGGACAGCAAAGCCTTTTCATAACTCAAGCAAACCCCAAAAGACTCACTCCAATAAAAAAAAGTAAACATAGTTTAATCTAAAGCACTGAACTTTAGCATTGCAGTTAGATGTCTGAGAAATCATATCAGTAGATATATTAGTATTTTCCGCTTGTGTAGTGTTATAAACCAAAGTGGTAAAATTTTACTTAAAGCCTTTATATGTAATGTATTATAAAAGTGTTTTTAAATATAGTTAAATATAAATAAAAAATATTTTAAAAAGAAATGTAGAAAATTGTTTCTTTCAAACATATAATTTTTCCACTTCAGAAGGCACATTAAATGTAATAATGGTTACAATCATATATAAAACATATAATGCATTAGAAAGAACATTACTAGTACTTTAATAATGCATTATATACAAAGGGAAGAGTTCAACCACTGCAGCCATATTGGACAAGATGCACAAAATATAAATGTTACTTGCAATGAAACTAGCATGCTAAATCTTGCTATTGATTTTATTTCTTGCAACAAAACAATTAGTGTTGACACCATTTCTGTCTCCAACACTGAATGTGTTGTAACATCTTAATCAATATCCCGTTATAGAAAGCACCATCAGCCCGCAAACATGTTAATGAAAGGACTGCACTAAAGGGAAGCTTAATGAATATACAACAAGAGCATGTTTGAAAAACCATTTCAATCATTAGCAACTGGCTCTAAGCTGTGACATTTCTAATAATTGACAGGTTTTGGTGAAGACAAGACACAAACAAAACACTTTATATAATGTGCATTCATGGAAGTGAAAAAGAAACTCATTAATTTACACATTTTTTTTCCAAAAGTATTCAAATTCAATTTCTTAATTTTTGCTACACTGAACTTTGAGTAACGTGCAGGAGTGTAGCAGCTATTACTTTAATTTCTAACCAATAACCTTCATTCCCTTTCAGTCGGTCACTTCGACGTAGGAATCTTGCTTCGAGATGCCAAAACAACTCTGCGTGCACAAACACGACAATGAATTTCATTGGCATACGCTGATTAGGATCAGCTGAACCCAATCGCGGTGCCAGTATAAGTAGGCCAGCAGATCAAGCATTCATTAGCTTTTCACTTCAGAGCCGAGCAGTCCATGCGAACGTTCTGGAAGCCATTTCTACTCTGCAAAACAACGGAGAAAGGTTGGTGTGACGGCGTTGCAGCGACAGTGATTCCAGTCAAGTGGCGGTAACAATTGTATTGCACTATTTGCATTGTTTACCAAGCGACCATCTTCCCTGTTAGCTTCGGCCTTTCACAAAAGAGCTAAAAGAGTACTCATGGGTGGTACGTCTTTTCAAAGACGCTCCCTTCGGGATGTCCTACCATCCGTGCGTTGTTGGATGTGGCTGTTACCTGGGGCCGGCGGACAGTCACGAACACTGCCTAACATGCCTGGGCATTGATCATGCTAGAGCGCGTTTGTGGATGGTTCATGCTCTCATTGTGGGAAAATGACCATCTCGGAGTTGCGAACCAGACTGAATTACATGACCGGTGGGGAAGTCCCTATTCCTCTTCCGCATTCTGGTGCTCGGACTGGCAGCGTCCACGGAGCTTCTGGTTCGGGGGGAAAAGGGCCAGTCTGATGGTGACAGTGCGGAACTTCCCTCGGGAAGCCCCCCCTGTCACGCGTAACTGATGTAACTGTTCCGAGACTGATGGAGTTCCCATTGGGGCAGCCCAGTCTTCCGGAAAAGGAGTCGTATGTTTCCTTTGAGCCTCCCCCCGACGACCAGATGTTTGTCACTGCATCGGGAGGATAGTATGGCTCGGGAGATGAAGTATCCGGTTCCAGGGTGGCGTCCGATGGACACTCAACCGTTCCGGATACCGATCCTGAGCTGACTGCTATGAACTCATTGTTATGAGTTGGGATTGAGTGGGCTCCCCCACAACGTCCTGAACCCTCTAGGTTGGATGATTTGTATCTGGGTGTATCTCGTGCCGGTGCGCAAGGGCCTACTCCAGTACCATTCTTCCCGGATGTGCATGATGAGCTAACTCAATTGTGGAAGGCACCTTTCACTGCCAGGAAGCGGTTGAGTGGCTCGTCCTCCTTCACCACCATTGATGGTGGCGCAGCACGGGGTTAAACGGGGGTCCCCTAGGTTGAAAGTTCTGATGCAATGCAACTGTGCCCGCAGGCTTCTGGCAGGGTAACCCGTCACTCCCCTCCTGGGCCTGTAAGCATTCGTCAGCCCTAGTTGATGATGCCTACAAAGCTTGTGGAAACGCTGCGTCTTCCGTACATGCCATGGCATTGTTGCAGGTCCATCAGGCCAAGGCACTGAAGGCACTGCTCGAGGGTTGTCACAAACCAGAAGTTCTCACAGAGCTTCGTGCCGCGACGGACCTCGCGCTTCATGCGACGAAGGTTACAGCGCGTGCCCTGGGTCGTGCAATGTCCACTTGGGTGGTCCAGCAGCGCCATCTGTGGTTGTGTCTTGCTGACATGCGTGATGCAGACAAGATTAGGTTTCTGAATGCTCCCGTGTCGCAGACCGGCCTCTTCGGCAACGCAGTGGAGACGTTTGCCCAGCAATTCTCCGCTGCCCAGAAGCAAACTGAGGCGATCCGTAACATCCTGCCGCGGCGTCCAGCTGCTGTCTCCATCCGGACTCCGCAGGCACTGCCTCAGCCTGCCCGTCTCCAAGGGCGCCCCCGGCGGCTGCCCCCGCTCCTCCGCAGCCCCAGCAGCAGCAGTCCCGTCGGTCGCATCGAGGAGCCGGCCGTGGGGGTCCCACCCAGCCTGTTCAACCGCCTGCAGGACCTGGTGGCAAAAGGTAGTGCAAGCGGTCCTAGGACAGGCAGCCCAGAGATGGAAGGAGTTGCTCTCTCCTCCGGAGGAGGGCCGGATGACGGTTTCTTCGTCTGCTCGCAGACAGACGCTAGCCTCCGGGCTAGTGGTACCCAAAAACTCCTATTCGTCGGTCACCGATGTGAGGTCTCCGTTCCCTTCTTCAGAGAAAATATATTAATCTTTTCATAGAGTCATAGATAGTACAATTTGGCCAAAACACTGAACATTTTAGCCAGCCTAAGCAAGTTCTCTTGCAGTTCCTCTATTGTTTTGTGGCCTTGATACTGTTTTTTGTTTTAATAAGATATGCCAATTTTAATGAAAAGCATTTCTGTGCAATGTCATGCAAACTGCTTTTCATTTTTGGTCCGATTTAAAACAAAAGATTTTCCCACATTGCTTATAGGTCTTTATTGGTTATGGTCAGGGGCCCCAAGTGGGGGGAGGGCCCCTGAGGAGTGAAATTTTATTTTCCTTTAAATATAATTTTAAGATCAAAATAAATGTTGTTAACTAATGTAAATGCTAATATTGTGGGTAAATGCATCAGTTGATTGATGTATTAAATGGTGTCATAGGCAATTGTGAACCTCGAGCTTACGGGTGTGACTCAGACTCGGGTAGACATTGGATCCATTTGCACACTGTTTATTCAATATAACTCGTAGTCAAACAGGTTGGGTTCAAGGCACGGCAAACACACACAATGAAGGCTAAGCAAAACAGTACCAGGTTCATGCGAGAGTCCGGGGTATCAGGCTAGAGTTCGTAATCGTAAATCCAGGCAGTGGTCAGGGCAACAGGCGAGAATCAGAATCGGGTAAACAGTCCAGGTAAGTAACAAAAGGCAATCCAAATAATCCACAAGGGCAACACTCAGAATTGTTAGCGAGACAAGACTTCGCGTTGATCGTTTCTATACCTTCTCTTTATATAGGGGAGTTAAACTGAAACACCTGGGGCGGAAATGCCAGAGGTGCGTAGGTGAAATGGGTCCGGGTGGGAACTAATATTCTGGCGATGGTTCACGCTGATGATGGTCGGACAGTAACACAGAAGACCGAATCATAAGAACGGGGGCCCATGGCCGCTGCTTGTGCATAGGGCCCACCAGTTGGTGCTATGCCCCTGGTTATGGTTTTCCTTATGAAAAATGAATGATACTGTTTTTTCTTTTGATGGTTTGAATGTTGAGATATTCATATATATGACAAAATCTATACAAATTAATATGCAAAGTAGTATACTTCAAGTACGATGTAAAGATCACTTAAAGAAACGTATGGATATACTTTAAGTTTAAAACCACCAAACTATTAGTTTACCGAGACTATACTTTAAAGTGTACTAAAACTACCACTACAAGTATTTAATTAGCAAACTCTTATTAAGCCTATAAGTTTTACTTTTAGTTGCAGTACAAGCTAAAACATTGATGTAAACTACGTGTGTACTCAAAGTTTGCTACTGCAATACTTAAAAGTATGCTTTTTATACTAGAACGTATGCCGATTTAGTCCCAAGGAGTACTGAAATAGTACACATACAGTACAAGTATACTACTAGTAGTACTAGTTTACTACAAGAAGTATACTGTACTTCAAGATATACTTAAACCTTAAGTGTACTTGTAATATAAACTTGAATAAATTGAAGTGTACTACTTTGGTAAGAGTTCTTTTGAGTCTTTTTTCTTTGTGTTCTCTGCATAAACAGAGCATCTTTACTGTTTTGAGGCATATTATCCATTTAGCCAGAACTTTTCTCCATAAAGGAATTTCTTTATCGCCTTTTCTTACCGACCTTGAAAAAAACGGATGAGATGTTTGATTGAGATCCCGGTATTTGAGTACTACTGTTTTCAGTTTGTTTTTTGTTTCTCAGTCCTTGAATTCTGTGACATTGTCTGTGTAAAGAATAGCATGTGTAAGTTATGTTTAAGTTATGTTATGTGTAAATGTTAAAGAAGGAATTACATTAAAAAAAACAAAAAACATAAAAAACATTCTTTTAATGGAACTATATAGCCATGTATAACATCTATCAAGAATGATAAAAATTGATTTTGTTTTATTATTATATGACTCTAGAGAAACATATACAAGACAACAGTAATATTTTTGGCTGTTCAAAACAATTTGTTTTCCTGCTTGATAATTGGTGTGTCTTATCATGTTATTTTAATGTATTGCACCAAACCAGCATAGAATATATATATGCAGGTTGTTTTTTGATTAAATAAATGGTGAGCATAAGTGACTTTCAAAAACCTAAATAAAACTTAAATAAATAAAAGATTACCCTGTTTGTAACATGTCTCTGCATAACATTTGAGGCCTTTAAAACCATCAAATTATTAGTTCGACAGCAGTTGACATTTCTGGGTCTTGAGATTAAACATCTATAAAAAGCGAATGTTTACTTTGCGCTGATGCCCAACAGAATGCGTTCGCTTCGTTCCAATGTAATGCACTGTCAGCAAACAGAGCTGCTTATATAAGTTATGTAAAAGTTCAAACAGTCTTCTAAGGAACTAGGGAAGAGAGCAGGTAGTGTTCTTGTTTGCCAGAATAAACTGAATCAAACGGATGAGACTATTGTCGAAGGTCTTCTTCTCTCCTGTTCTGGGAGAGGTTTTAATCAACATCAACTTTGAAAGCATGCACCCTATCAGCCTTTTATTCTCAGACATTTCAGACTTTGTGTGAAGCAGAAGAGGAGACTGGAGGCTCATTACCCTATTTAGAGACAGCAGGGTGAGTTTCACCCCAGACAGAGATTTCATAATGCTGGAAAAGTGCTGAATGTTCTTTATCATGAAAAGAGAAAAATCAGACACTGCTCCTCTTATCTGTGATGCTGAAAAAGGCCTTCATAGGGTTTAATGGCACTATCTTTAAACTCTAACCAAATTAGGACCTGGTGAAAAAATGCAAGTAGGTCAAGTTTTTATGTAAACTGCCTTATATCATTTAATATGAGTAAGCGTACCCTATATCCCCTGAGCTCTTTATGATTGCCAGTGAAACTTTTGTAATAGCATTACAAGCAGTGTTGTTTTTGACAACCATCTTAGATTTATTCTTAGTCTTAGTCTTTTGGACTAAAATGCTTATTAGTTTTAGTCAAATTTTAGTCACTTCTATATGTGATAGTTTT